>JAVJIF010004977.1:0-289419 GCA_038442645.1 Agave tequilana | reverse complement strand
GGACTAGTTTCCCTTACTCTTGCAATTGACTGGTCTGCAGAGAAGGATTTTGACATAGCTTCCCAACGAAACTATCATTCTGACTTGATCACAGAAAGATCATTGCATGTTAAGTCCGCTGCATAGGCAGAACTTGGGAACCTGGTATCTTCAAGGTTGAGCCAGTCTTGCCATATAGGTGAGGCTAAGACTTGTTGGCCCAAAGGCCTTCCACCCTAGTTTTGATGATGATTAACTCATGTAGTTATGTTTACTAATAATCTTGTGTTGTTTAAGTTTCAGATCATTAACCAAGATATAGTTGGTGATTAGCTTCAACAAGGTGTTTAGAAGCTTTTCATGTTGATTCCAGGGCCAAAACTTCAAGATCACACATTGCCTAGCCCATGGATGGAGTTTTGGAGCAAGTCAACTTGAAGATGAAGATCATCAAGAAGACTTAGGTATCCATAGTTTAGTTAGTGTGTTTAGATCCATTTGTAAAGCTTAGTATAGTTGATATGCTCAAGTGCACATACACACACGTTCATGATTTGGATTTTGGTTTTCATGAATAGTAGATCAAAACAAGTTTACTTTATTTCTATGTAGATTAGATATGTTCTAGATATACATACATGCTTTAAAGTTGCTAGACTATCCCTATCATGTGTTGAAAAATCAAGTTTGATAAAAATACAAGTTTTGTTTTGATAAAATTGGCAAGACACAAAAATGAATGGATATGATAGATATATGTCTTGAAATTTTTATCACTTGTTTGAGTTTCAATATAAAATAATAAAACAAGTTTTTGTGGATTTTTAGAAGTGTTAAAAGATTTTTAGAAAAAAATATTTACAGTGTTTTCTGACCCAGATTTTTGTTCCAGGCTTCAATCAGTCGACTAGTCAACCTGAACTAGTCGACTTGGGTGAAGTCGGTCGACCGGGCCGGTCGATCGACGTGCACAAGTCTGTGCACGTTTGGAGTCACTGAGACGGTCGACCGGGACGGTCGACCGGGATGAGAGCAGAGCTCTCTGTTTGTTTGGGTCGACCGGGCCGGTCGACCGCAGTTGCCCAACGGTCATATTTTCGACCGTTGGCGGTTGACCGGGCCGGTCGACCGTTGCCTGTCAGAGCTACCAGCTCAGCTCTAACGGCTAGTTTTGTTTGGGGGCTATAAAAACCCCATCTCTTGGACTGTTTTGTCAAGACTTTCAAGAAGAAAAATTTCAGTGTTTCTCTAGTGTTTAAACAAGTTTTCAAAATAGTTTTGTGCTAAAAAGATTTAATCTTTATTGTTTTAGGTTTTTGAAAAATCAAAGAAAATAGGAATTTGGGAGATTTGTCTTGGTTTCATTCTATATCTTTTGCAAGAATTTCCCAAGTGTTTTTCTTTGTTGCTTGTTTTCCAAACACCTAGTTTTCCACACTTGAGCTATCATCTATCCTAATCTATTAGGATCCTTTGTTTTTTGGAAAAGAGAGAAAAGAGAAGTGTTTGAGGTTAAGCCTCTAAAGTTGTAAAACCCTCCTTGTTTTTGTTGTATCCCTCTTGGTAGAGGTTGATCGGATTGGTATTGGAGATTGGTTGTAACCCTCTTCGGTAGAGGTGTTGGTTGTTGTGTTGGCTACGGGCCTAAACCCTCGGTTGTGAGGTGGTGTTTGAGAGTTGTAACAAAATCCTCTTCGGTAGAGGTTCCCTCAGTGGGAGATAGTGGATTGGAAATCCTACACGGTGGTGTAGGCGGGGATGTAGAGCTAGGGGCTCGAACCTCGAAACATATCTTGGCCTTTACGATTGATCCATGTCTCTCAACTCTCTCTCATTTTATTGTGCAAAGCATCATTTATAACATCATATCATAATTGCTTGTGTTGAGCATATTTCATCTTCATATCATACTTGCTTGCATTTGTGTTGTGCCTTGCATTGATTCATATTGATATATCATCTTATATGCTTGGTTGTTTGTGTATGCCTAAATTGTACTTAACCAACAAGAGCTTCACATAGCACCTCAACCCATTCAAGGGGAATCAAGAGGAGTTAGTCCAGAGCCCTTCACGGGAAATTCGGCTACACTTGTTGTGTTGTATTAAGTTTGTGCAAGATTTGCATTACTTCCGCATTTAGCGCACTTAGTTTTGCATTTAGTTCTAGATTAACATTTACACCTATTCACCCCCTCTAGGGTTTTTCAATTGGTATCAGAGCTAGTGCTCCTGATATTAGGCTTAACATCCTAGGAGTGAGATCCATTTGTTTGCTAATCTACATTTGCATTGCTGTTTGCACACATATAGTTTTACCATGGACTTCATGACCCCACCTAGCTTTGACCCTTCCAACATTGTTGTTTGGAAGTATAGGATGTCCATGTACCTAAAAACCCTAGGTTTGCATGTGTTTTCTTGCGGCCACCAAGAAATGCTATCTTGGAGATCGCAATCATATAGGGGCCAATGCACAAGCCCTTGAGGCCATTAGAAGCACATTATCTAAATATTATCTTTTACGTGTTTCTAACATTGATTCCGTTTTTATAGTGTGGAACAAATTGACAACTACCACCACCTCCGAGCTTCAAGTACAAATCCAACAAGAAGAGGAATCTAGTGCAGAATCCGAGCCACAACAATGCTATATGGTCAAGGGAATGACTCCCTTGAGGTACAATCGGAAACCCACTTAGATAATGATGATTGTGCTAGTTCTTCAAATGATTATGTTGATCCTCATGCTTTGAATGAAGAACTATCAATTGTTTGTGAAAAATTAATAGAAAAATATAATTTGTTGAAAAAGAAAAGTCTAGGAATTGAACAAGAAAATAAGAGTTTGCATGCTAGACTTAACAATGTTTTGCAAGAGAAGGTGGAGGTCTATAATGAAAGGAATCATTGAGATCTCAATTGGAACTTGCACTAAAAGAAAATGAATTTTTAAAATCTAAAAATGATTGCCATGCTATTTTGAAGAAGAATGAAAATTTGTCTTCTAAAGTTGATTTTGTTTGTAAAAGAAAATAATTCTTTGAAAAATAAAATTATTTCTATTTCAAATGATTTAGATGTGTGTTTAAAGAAAAATGATTGTTTGAAAAAATAAGATTGATGCACATGTTTGCCATGCTAAGGTAGTATCTCACACTTCACCTATTGCATGCCACACTTCTTCTTCTAAGATTAATGATGATATTTGTTTGCTTAAGAAGAAGGTAGATTGTTGGGCTCCACTATGAGCCAATGTGCCATGAACCACACACGCTTGGAATCCTTGGTTCGAAAGAAACAAGTTCCAATCTTATGCATGCACACCCTCCACGGCATACACATGCTCCACACGGACACACCCATCACAAGTATGCTCATGTGTACACTTGTACACATTGTGGACGTAAGGGCCACCTTACTAAATTTGCTATGATAGAATACATGTTGATAATTTAGCAAAGAACTTTGTTTGGGTTAGAGAAGGTACTAACCCCCATGGACCCAAAAGAGTATAGGTACCAAAGACCACCCCTCCTTTATTTGATGTAGGTGTGGGCTCTCACATGACGTGAGAGTGATGACACCTTGGAGTGGATGCGTTCCAAGCTTAAAGGAAATCATATGGATGCATCACCTTCAAGGGAAGATTTGGTGGAGATGACCACCACGTTTTGGAGAAAAGGAAAGTTGTTTCTTCGGTTTTGGTAACAATCCTTTACTCCCATTTATGTTTACATGCTTTCCATTTCATTGTTATAGCATGTTTTTGATGTCTATGGATTAGTATGTAATACCATGTTTATTAGATCCTTGACATACATGTATAGTATTTGAGACACACATGCTAATATGAACCCATACTTAGTGTTATCACTTTTTGTTTACGCTATAATGTACATCAAGAATCTAATACATGTGAATTTACATAGTAATCATGTTTTAGTTTTACCATGATGATTTTTATCTTGTTTTTGATGCTTCATGTTTTGAATATGTGTTTGAATGTTAGTTTTCATTACGACTAGGTATATACTTGTACATATAGTGGGCCACAAATAAATCTATATATGTATGAGCTTGATTGCTTTATTTGAACCCATTAGATGTGCTAGTATAGTCTAGTTTTGATGATTCATACATTTCAAACTTGTATTCCATTTTGGATTTGTTTTATGAGTTTTCACTTCATGTATATGTTTGTATTGCCAAACTTAAGATATACATGTATACCCCTTGAGTCATTTGCCTTTCATGCAAATCTATATGGACTCAATTGTGTTTAGAGATATGTATGTATACTTCATGTTTGACAAATCAAAACATATACCTTGAAATGAAATTTGTTTTGGTGAAGATTTAGTTTTTCTTGTTTTTGTGTTTTAATTGTTTAACTTCATGTATGTGTCTATCTTGTCCAAAACTATTAGATATACATGATTGTCCTTTTGAGCCACGTGCCTAATGCATATATTTTGTGGACTCGTTGTGTTTTGGATATGTATGTATACTTTAGTTTGTACTTCACATACATATGCCATGAAGATTAAATAAGTTTTGATGATTTTCGTGTTTTCAATGTTTAAGGAATAATTGAGCTTAATTGAATATTTTCATGATTATGATATTCACACTTTATTTGTACACTCACATTTATTGCTTGCTCATGTTTTGTTTTCATGAGTCATATTATGCCTAATTGAATTAGAGTGTTGATTATCATGTGGATTTCATGTTTTGTGAAAATTATTTTTAGTTTATTCCTTACTTGAAGGATTTCGCACTAGTTAACAAGTTTTTCATTTTGACTAGTTCGTATTCTTCAATTTGGTAGTGTTTTCAAACAAACTACATTTTCAAAATCTATTTTTTGAAAACCCCTACCATCTATGGGAGGATGGATGGGAGATCATGTTCATGTATGCTTTAAAATGAAAATCATTTAAAACTTGAACCATGATTGGGAGGTATTGGTTATATGAAGTATACACATGCTTTTATTGTTATATCAATTGGTATCATTGAACTCTTTCAATTGGTATCATTTTGATTCTCTTGTATACTCATATGTGTTTATTGTGTATGTATATTTTCAATTGGTATCATCTATTGGTGATTGGTACTCATTCTATTTCATACACATATACTTGTTTTATTTGTGCTTAAGATATAAATTTTTCACACAAATGTTGTTTTTGCTAGTGCTTGAGCTTCACTTCATTTCAATTGATTTAGTTTTCAATTGGTATCTTATTTCAAGCCTACGCATAATTATTTGTTGGTATTTCATAAAGGGGAGAAAATTCGATTTTCATATTTCAATTGGTATTTAGTTTTCCACTGTCTTGCTGTATGATAGAAAATAGTCATTTAAATTGTTTATATGACTTTAAAAAAAATACTATGTTTTGATATTAAGATGTCTTGTGTTTTTTAATTTGGTATCTAAAAATTTTGTTTAAAGAAAAATACAAAAGTTTTGATTATATGTCTTTATGCAAGGAGAGCTTAACATCTCTCCCACATATAGATTCATGTTAAGTGTATTGTATATTGAAGAGCTTAACATCTCTTCTTTATGTGGTACACGTGTGTAGGGGGAGCTTCACATCTCCTCTTATTCATTACATAATGTGTGTTATGTGAATTAGGGCTTAACATCCTCTTTCATGTAATGCATATGTGTAGGGAAGCTAACTTAGCGTCTTCCTCTTCATGAATGTATATAGCATATAACATTTATTAATCTTTGTTTATTTTCAATTGATATCAAGATGCTTCATTGACATATTTTTATATTGATATCCAAATTGATTGTCACCCCTTATTGACCTTGTTTTTGTTTTTTAGACAAAAAGGGGGAGAACATTGTTTTAGGTTTTGATTGACAAAAAAGGGGAGAAAGATTTTTACCCCTCTTTTATTGTTTTGATTGTTTACCCCTTTGTTGATGATTGACAAAAAGGGGGAGAATTATTTGAGAGTTTAACATGCATATATAAATCTCAAATTCCTTCTATGCATGATTGGTACATGTTTTTATATATGCATACTTATATTTTTGCATATATTAAGTTTTATTGGTAAGTTTTATTGGTATCTAGAGCATCTAGTGTTCTTGCTAATGTTTTATTAATTTAATTGATAACTAGAGCTTCTAGAATATGTTTATGCATGTTGATGCATACATGTTTATGTACATTCATTGCATACCTTGTGTTTATTTGTTTATGCATGAGTTAAGGGGGAGCTTCTTTGAAGCTTAACTTTAATCCATGCATATATAACTCCATGAGTTTTGTCATCATCAAAAAGGGGGAGATTGTTGGCCCAAAGGCCTTCCACCCTAGTTTTGATGATGATTAACTCATGTAGTTATGTTTACTAATAATCTTGTGTTATTTAAGTTTCAGATCATTAACCAAGATATTAGTTGGTGATTAGCTTCAACAAGGTGTTTAGAAGCTTTTCATGTTGATTCCAGGGCAAAAACTTCAAGTTCACACATTGCCTAGCCCATGGATGGAGTTTTGGAGCAAGTCAACTTGAAGATGAAGATCATCAAGAAGACTTAGGTATCCATAGTTTAGTTAGTGTGTTTAGATCCAATTTGTAAAGCTTAGTATAGTTGATATGCTCAAGTGCACATACACACACGTTTCATGATTTGGATTTTGGTTTTCATGAATAGTAGATCAAAACAAGTTTACTTTATTTCTATGTATATTAGATATGTTCTAGATATACATACATGCTTTAAAGTTGATAGACTATCCCTATTCATGTGTTGAAAAATCAAGTTTGATAAAATACAAGTTTTGTTTTGATAAAATTGGCAAGACACAAAAATGAATGGATATGATAGATATATGTCTTGAAATTTTTATCACTTGTTTGAGTTTCAATATAAAATGATAAAACAAGTTTTGTGAATTTTTAGAAGTGTTAAAAGATTTTTAGAAAAATATTTTACAGTGTTTTCTGACCCAGATTTTTGTTCCAGGCTTCAATCAGTCGACTAGTCAACCTGAACTAGTCGACTTGGGTGAAGTCGGTCGACCGGGCCGGTCGACCGACGTGCACAAGTCTGTGCACGTTTGGAGTCACTGAGACGGTCGACCGGGACGGTCGACCGGGATGAGAGCAGAGCTCTCTGTTTGTTTGGGTCGACCGGGCCGGTCGACCGCAGTTGCCCAACGGTCATATTTCCGACCGTTGGCGGTCGACCGGGCCGGTCGACCGTTGCCTGTCAGAGCTACCAGCTCAGCTCTAACGGCTAGTTTTGTTTGGGGGCTATAAAAAAACCATCTCTTGGACTGTTTTGTCAAGACTTTCAAGAAGAAAAATTCAGTGTTTCTCTAGTGTTTAAACAAGTTTTCAAAATAGTTTTGTGCTAAAAAGATTTAATCTTTATTGTTTTAGGTTTTGGAAAAATCAAAGAAAATAGGAATTTGGGAGATTTGTCTTGGTTTTCATTCTATATCTTTTGCAAGATTTTCCCAAGTGTTTTCTTTGTTGCTTGTTTTCCAAACACCTAGTTTTCCACACTTGAGCTATCATCTATCCTAATCTATTAGGATCCTTTGTTTTGTGGAAAAGAGAGAAAAGAGAAGTGTTTGAGGTTAAGCCTCTGAAGTTGTAAACCCTCCTTGTTTAGTTGTATCCCTCTTTGGTAGAGGTTGATCGGAGTGGTATTGGAGATTGGTTGTAACCTCTTCAGTAGAGGTGTTGGTTGTTGTGTTGGCTACGGGTCTAACCCCTCGGTTGTGAGGTGGTGTTTGAGAGTTGTAACAAATCCTCTTCGGTAGAGGTTCCCTCGGTGGGAGATAGTGGATTGGAAATCCTACACGGTGGTGTAGGCGGGGATGTAGAGCTAGGGGCTCGAACCTCGAAACATATCTTGGCCTTTGCGATTGATCCACTTGTCTCTCAACTCTCTCTCATTTTATTGTGCAAAGCATCATTTATAACATCATATCATAATTGCTTGTGTTGAGCATATTTCATCATTCATATCATACTTGCTTGCATTTGTGTTGTGCCTTGCATTGATTCATAGTGATATATCATCTTATATGCTTGGTTGTTTGTGTGTGCCTAACTTGTACTTAACCAACAAGAGCTTCACATAGCACCTCAACCCATTCAAGGGGAATCAAGAGGAGTTAGTCCAGAGCCCTTCACGGGAAATTCGGCTACACTTGTTGTGTTGTATTAAGTTTGTGCAAGATTTGCATTACCTTCCGCATTTAGCGCACTTAGTTTTGCATTTAGTTCTAGATTAGCATTTACACCTATTCACCCCCCCTCTAGGTGTTTTTCAATTGGTATCAGAGCTAATGCTCTTGATATTAGGCTTAACATCTAGGAGTGAGATCCATTTGTTTGCTAATCTACATTTGCATTTGCTTGTTTGCACACATATAGTTTTTACCATGGACTTCATGACCCCACCTAGCTTTGACCTTCCAATATTGTTGTTTGGAAGTATAGGATGTCCATGTACCTAAAAACCCTAGGTTTGCATGTCTTTCTTGCGGCCACCAAGAAATGCTATCTTGGAGATCGCAATCATATAGGGGCCAATGCACAAGCCCTGAGGCCATTAGAAGCACATTATCTAAAGATTATCTTTTACGTGTTTCTAATATTGATTCCGCTTTTGTAGTGTGGAACAAATTGACAACTACCACCACCTCCGAGCTTCAAGTACAAATCCAACAAGAAGAGGAATCTAGTGGAGAATCCGAGCCACAACAATGCTATATGGTCCAAGGGAATGACTCCTTTGAGGTACAATCGGAAACCCACTTAGATAATGATGATTGTGCTAGTTCTTCAAATGATTATGTTGATCCTCATGCTTTGAATGAAGAACTATCAATTGTTTGTGAAAAATTAATAGAAAAAATATATTTGTTGAAAAAGAAAAGTCTAGGAATTGAACAAGAAAATAAGAGTTTGCATGCTAGACTTAACAATGTTTTGCAAGAGAAGGTGGAGGTCTATAATGAAAGGGATTCATTGAGATCTCAATGGAACTTGCACTAAAAGAAATAAATTTTTAAAATCTAAAAATGATTGCCATGCTATTTTGAAGAAGAATGAAAATTTGTCTTCTAAAGTTGATTTTGTTGTAAAAGAAAATAATTCTTGAAAAATAAAATTATTTCTATTTCAAATGATTTAGATGTGTGTTTAAAGAAAAATGATTGTTTGAAAAAAAGATTGATGCACATGTTTGCCATACTAAGGTAGTATCTCACACTTCTTCTTCTAAGATTAATGATGATATTGTTTACTTAAGAAGAAGGTAGATTGTTTGGGCTCCACTATGAGCCAATGTGCCATGAACCACACACGCTTGGAATCTTGGTTCGAAAGAAATAAGTTCCAACCTTTATGCATGCACACCCTCCACGGCATACACATGCTCCACACGGACACACCCATCACAAGTATGCTCATGTGTACACTTGTACACATTGTGGACGTAAGGGCCACCTTGCTAAATTTTGCTATGATAGAATACATGTTGATAATTTAGCAAAGAAATTTGTTTGGATTAGAGAAGGTACTAACCCCCATGGACCCAAAAGAGTATGGGTACCAAAGACCACCCCTCCTTTATTTGATGTAGGTGTGGGCTCTCACATGACGTGAGAGTGATGACACCTTGGAGTGGATGCATTCCAAGCTTAAAGAAAATTATATGGATGCATCACCTTCAAGGGAAGATTTGGTGGAGATGACCACCACGTTTTGGAGAAAAGGAAAGTTGCTTCTTCGGTTTTGGTAACAATCCTTTACTCCCATTTATTGTTTAAATGCTTTCCATTTCATTGTTTATAGCATGTTTTTGATGTCTATGGATTAGTATGTAAATACCATGTTTATTAGATCCTTGACATACATGTATAGTATTTGAGACACACATGCTAATATGAACCCATACTTAGTGTTATCACTTTTTATTACGCTATAATGTACATCATGAATCTAATACATGTGAATTTACATAGTAATCATGTTTTAGTTTTACCATGATGATTTTTATCTTGTTTTTGATGCTTCATGTTTTGAATATGTGTTTGAATGTTAGTTTTCATTACGACTAGGTATATACTTGTACATATAGTGGGCCACAAATAAATCTATATATGTATGAGCTTGATTGCTTATTTGAACCCATTAGATGTGCTAGTATAGTCTAGTTTTGATGATTCATACATTTCAAACTTGTATTCCATTTTTGGATTTGTTTTATGAGTTTTCACTTCATGTATATGTTTGTATTGCCAAACTTTAAGATACACATGTATACCCCTTGAGTCATTTGCCTTCATGCAAATCTATATGGACTCAATTGTGTTTAGGGATATGTATGTATACTTCATGTTTGACAAATCATACATATACCTTGAAATGAATTTGTTTTGGAGAAGATTTAGTTTTTCTTGTTTTTGTGTTTTAATTGTTTAACTTCATGTATGTGTCTATCTTGTCCAAACTATTAGATATACATGATTGTCCTTTTGAGCCACGTGCCTTAATGCATATATTTTGTGGACTCGTTGTGTTTTGGATATGTATGTATATTTTAGTTTGTACTTGACATACATATGCCATGAAGATTAAATAAGTTTTGATGATTTTCGTGTTTTCAATGTTTAAGGAATAATTGAGCTTAATTGAATATTTTCATGATTAGATATTCACACTTTATTTGTACACTCACATTTATTGCTTGCTCATGTTTTGTTTTCATGAGTCATATTTATGCCTAATTGAATTAGAGTGTTGATTATCATGTGGATTTCATGTTTTGTGAAAATTATTTTAGTTTATTCCTTACTTGAAGGATTTCGCACTAGTTAACAAGTTTTTCATTTTGACTAGTTCATATTCTTCAATTTGGTAGTATTTTTCAAACAAAACTACATTTTCAAAATCTATTTTTTGAAAACCCCTACCATCTATGGGAGGATGGATGGGAGATCATGTTCATGTATGCTTTAAAATGAAAATCATTTAAAACTTGTACCATGATTGGGAGGTATTGGTTATATGAAGTATACACATGCTTTTATTGTTATATCAATTGGTATCATTGAACTCTTTCAATTGGTATCATTTGATTCTCTTGTATACTCATATGTGTTTATTGTGTATGTATATTTTCAATTGGTATCATCTATTGGTGATTGGTACTCATTCTATTTCATACACATATACTTGTTTTATTTGTGCTTAAGATATAAATTTTTCACACAAATGTTGTTTTTGCTAGTGCTTGAGCTTCACTTCATTTCAATTGATTTAGTTTTCAATTGGTATCTTATTTCAAGCCTACGCATAATTATTTGTTGGTATTTCATAAAGGGGGAGAAAATTCGATTTTCATATTTCAATTGGTATTTAGTTTTCCACTCTCTTGCTGTATGATAGAAAATAGTCATTTAAATTGTTTATATGACTTAAAAAAAAAATACTATGTTTTGATATCAAGATGTCTTGTGTTTTTTAATTTGGTATCTAAAAATTTTGTTTAAAGAAAAATACAAAAGTTTTGATTTATATGTCTTATATGCAAGGAGAGCTTAACATCTCTCCCACATATAGATTCATGTTGAGTATATTGTGTATTGAAGAGCTTAACATCTCTTCTTTATGTGGTACACGTGTGTAGGGGAAGCTTCACATCTCCTCTTATTCATTACATAATGTGTGTTATGTGAATTAGGGCTTAACATCCCTCTTTCATGTAATGCATATGTGTAGGGAAGCTAACTTAGCGTCTTCCTCTTCATGAATGTATATAGCATATAACATTTATTAATCTTGTTTATTTTCAATTGATATCAAGATGCTTCATTGACATATTTTTATATTGATATCCAAATTGATTGTCACCCTTATTGACCTTGTTTTTGTTTTTTAGACAAAAAAGGGGAGAACATTGTTTTAGTGTTTTGATTGACAAAAAGGGGGAGAAAGATTTTTACCCCTCTTTTATTGTTTTGATTGTTTACCCCTTGTGATGTGATTGACAAAAAGGGGGAGAATTATTTGAGAGTTTAACATGCATATATAAATCTCAAATTCCTTCTATGCATGATTGGTACATGTTTTTATATATGCATACTTATGTTTTTGCATATATTAAGTTTTATTGGTAAGTTTTATTGGTATCTAGAGCATCTAGTGTTCTTGCTAATGTTTTATTAATTTAATTGATAACTAGAGCTTCTAGAATATGTTTTATGCATGTTGATGCATACATGTTTATGTACATTCATTGCATACCTTGTGTTTATTGTTTATGCATGAGTTAAGGGGGAGCTTCTTTGAAGCTTAACTTTAATCCATGCATACATAACTCCATGAGTTTTGTCATCATCAAAAAGGCGGAGATTGTTGGCCAAAAGGCCTTCCACCCTAGTTTTGATGATGATTAACTCATGTAGTTATGTTTACTAATAATCTTGTGTTGTTAAGTTTCAGATCATTAACCAAGATATTAGTTGGTGATTAGCTTCAACAAGGTGTTTAGAAGCTTTTCATGTTGATTCCAGGGCCAAAACTTCAAGATCACACATTGCCTAGCCCATGGATGGAGTTTTGGAGCAAGTCAACTTGAAGATGAAGATCATCAAGAAGACTTAGGTATCCATAGTTTAGTTAGTGTGTTTAGATCCAATTTGTAAAGCTTAGTATAGTTGATATGCTCAAGTGCACATACACACACGTTTCATGATTTGGATTTTGGTTTTCATGAATAGTAGATCAAAACAAGTTTACTTTATTTCTATGTATATTAGATATGTTCTAGATATACATACATGCTTTAAAGTTGCTAGACTATCCCTATTCATGTGTTGAAAAATCAAGTTTGATAAAAATACAAGTTTTATTTTTGATAAAATTGGCAAGACACAAAAATGAATGGATATGATAGATATATGTCTTGAAATTTTTATCACTTGTTTGAGTTTCAATATAAAAGATATAAAACAAGTTTTTGTGGATTTTTAGAAGTGTTAAAAGATTTTTAGAAAAATATTTTACAGTGTTTTCTGACCCAGATTTTTGTTCCAGGCTTCAATCAGTCGACTGGTCAACGTGAACTAGTCGACTTGGGTGAAGTCGGTCGACCGGGCCGGTCGACCGACGTGCACAAGTCTGTGCACGTTTGGAGTCACTAAGACAGTCGACCGGGACGGTCGACCGGGATGAGAGCAGAGCTCTCTTTTTGTTTGGGTCGACCGGGCCGGTCGACCGCAGTTGCCCAACGGTCATATTTTCGACCGTTGGCGGTCGACCGGGCCGGTCGACCGTTGCCTGTCAGAGCTACCAACTCAGCTCTAACGGCTAGTAGTTTTGTTTGGGGGCTATAAAACCCCATCTCTTGGACTGTTTTGTCAAGACTTTCAAGAAGAAAAATTTCAGTGTTTCTCTAGTGTTTAAACAAGTTTTCAAAATAGTTTTTGTGCTAAAAAGATTTAATCTTTATTGTTTTAGGTTTTTGGAAAAATCAAAGAAAATAGGAATTTGGGATATTTGTCTGGGTTCATTCTATATCTTTTGCAAGAATTTTCCCAAGTGTTTTCTTTGTTGCTTGTTTTCCAAACACCTAGTTTTCCACACTTGAGCTATCATCTATCCTAATCTATTAGGATCCTTTGTTTTTGTGAAAAGAGAGAAAAGAGAAGTGTTTGAGGTTAAGCCTCTAAAGTTGTAAACCCTCCTTGTTTTTGTTGTATCCCTCTTTGGTAGAGGTTGATCGGAGTGGTATTGGAGATTGGTTGTAACCCTCTTCAGTAGAGGTGTTGGTTGTTGTGTTTGGCTACGGGCCTAACCCCTCGGTTGTGAGGTGGTGTTTGAGAGTTGTAACAAATCCTCTTCGGTAGAGGTTCCCTCGGTGGGAGATAGTGGATTGGAAATCCTACACGGTGGTGTAGGCGGGGATGTAGAGCTAGGGGCTCGAACCTCGAAACATATCTTGGCCTTTGCGATTGATCCACTTGTCTCTCAACTCTCTCTCATTTTATTGTGCAAAGCATCATTTATAACATCATATAATAATTGCTTGTGTTGAGCATATTTCATCATTCATATCATACTTGCTTGCATTTGTGTTGTGCCTTGCATTGATTCATATTGATATATCATCTTATATGCTTGGTTGTTGTGTGTGACTAACTTGTACTTAACCAACAAGAGCTTCACATAGCACCTCAACACATTCAAGGGGAATCAAGAGGAGTTAGTCCAGAGCCCTTCACGGGAAATTCGGCTACACTTGTTGTGTGTGTATTAAGTTTGTGCAAGATTTGCATTACCTTCCGCATTTAGCGCACTTAGTTTTGCATTTAGTTCTAGATTAGCATTTACACCTATTCACCCCTCTAGGTGTTTTTCAATTGGTATCAGAGCTAGTGCTCCTGATATTAGGCTTAACATCCTAGGAGTGAGATCCATTTGTTTGCTAATCTACATTTGCATTTGCTTGTTTGCACACATATAGCTTTTACCATGGACTTCATGACCCCACCTAGTTTTGACCCTTCCAACATTGTTGTTTGGACGTATAGGATGTCCATGTACCTAAAAACCCTAGGTTTGCATGTCTTTCTTGCGGCCACCAAGAAATGCTATCTTGGAGATCGCAATCATATAGGGGCCAATGCACAAGTCCTTGAGGCCATTAGAAGTACATTATCTAAAGATTATCTTTTACGTGTTTCTAACATTGATTCCGCTTTTGTAGTGTGGAACAAATTGACAACTACCACCACCTCCGAGCTTCAAGTACAAATCCAACAAGAAGAGGAATCTAGTGGAGAATTCGAGCCACAACAATGCTATATGGTCCAAGGGAATGACTCCCTTGAGGTACAATCGGAAACCCACTTAGATAATGATGATTGTGCTAGTTCTTCAAATGATTATGTTGATCCTCATGCTTTGAATGAAGAACTATCAATTGTTTGTGAAAAATTAATAGAAAAATATAATTTGTTGAAAAAGAAAAGTCTAGGAATTGAACAAGAAAATAAGAGTTTGCATGTTAGACTTAACAATGTTTTGCAAGAGAAGGTGGAGGTCTATAATGAAAGGGATTCATTGAGATCTCAATTGGAACTTGCACTAAAAGAATAAATTTTTAAAATCTAAAAATGATTGCCATGCTATTTTGAAGAAGAATGAAAATTTGTCTTCTAAAGTTAATTTTGTTGTAAAAGAAAATAATTCTTTGAAAAATAAAATTATTTCTATTTCAAATGATTTAGATGTGTGTTAAAGAAATGATTGTTTGAAAAATAAGATTGATGCACATGTTTGCCATGCTAAGGTAGTATCTCACACTTCACCTATTGCATGCCACACTTCTTCTTCTAAGATTAATGATGATATTTGTTTGCTTAAGAAGAAAGTAGATTGTTTGGGCTCCACTATGAGCCAATGTGCCATGAACCACACACGCTTGGAATCCTTGGTTCGAAAGAAACAAGTTCCAACCTTTATGCATGCACACCCTCCACGGCATACACATGCTCCACACGGACACACCCATCACAAGTATGCTCATGTGTACACTTGTGCACATTGTGGACGTAAGGGCCACCTTGCTAAATTTTGCTATGATAGAATACATGTTGATAATTTAGCAAAGAACTTTGTTTGGGTTAGAGAAGGTACTAACCCCCATGGACCCAAAGAGTATGGGTACCAAAGACCACCCCTCCTTTATTTGATGTAGGTAAGGCTGGTAGCCGCTTATCCGAGATGATCCACTTCGGGAAGGCGGATGTCACACCTGTGAGATCACTGACATCGCTGCCAATTCCCATTATAGGTGATCTATCGTGTTGGCGATGATAAGTTCATTGCCAATTTTCATCAAAGGTTATCTACCTTCCTGGTGGCAAATTATGGCCCTGTCCTCGTGGCACAACTGGTTACGGCCTTGTGCAGGAGGAAGGCCTTTCGTGTCCAGTTGGTCTGGCTTGAAAGCAGATAAAACTACTTGTATGCCTTTTGCGTAAATGATCTTGCTGAGCAACTGAATCTGTTGTATAAAATACAACTTTGATGTAGTATCAATGTACTTTTGCTCTTGAATCAATGAAAGTTCATTTTCTGCTCATTTGATTTCCGCCTTGCCTTCATTGAGAATTTGGCCATAGCGGGGCTAAACTTTGTGCAGAGTTAAGGACAGGGTCCTTTTTTTGAATGAGCTTCGCGCGAAACTGGCATGTCGGCGAACTGTGCCTTTAGTGGGCTAAGGCAATCTTTTTGACGAAGTTCTGGATGAACTTGTGCGAAATCCACACTTTGACTTGTTGGCGAGGTTAAGCCTTAGTGGCTGAAGCAGCGCTTCTCAGGAAGGCGCTTTAGGCGGCGTTTCGAATTAATTTGAAACGACAGCCTGCACTGTTTACAAGGCATCGTTTCAGGCGCTGATTGGCCTATAAAAGTCCGATCGGGCTGAGAAAGGAGCAGATCTTTTTTTCTTGAAATTTTTAAAGACCTTTGATCTTTCTTCTTCTTTCCTCTCCATTCAAAAAGTTTGAAAGCTTCCGTAGCTCTTCAATGGCGCCCAAAAGACGAGCGGGGAAAGAAGTGGCAACTTCTGCAACGGAGGGTCCTTCTCCTCCTCCGGTCATCGAGCGACCAGTCGCCGGTAAGGGACTTCCCTTCTGATCAGAGACTGCGGTCTCTCTTTTAAAGCCGATATTTGGCTATCAGAACGATCAAACATGATCTGTTTTTATTAGGGAATCTGTTTCCCTGAATTTCCCTTATTTTCTTGGACGAGGAACTAAGAACTGAACAGTTCTTGTCTAAGCTTCTGTACGAAGCTATTGCTTGGGCTGTCTTCGTCCTATTGAGGAACAGGATACAGGCCTGTCCCTTCGATCATGGCCGTCAAGAATGGTTTTTGACCATAATGCCCTTTTGATGACGTCAGCCCTTAGGGCTATACCACTTTCTGCTTAAGCGAAGTTAATACTTGGGCATTTTCTGCAAGATGCAGACTTGTCCGCGAGATTAAGCTTTGTTGAAGCTATCGCCTTACTGGCTTTGCTCACTGGGCGAGAGACTATGCCTTGGTGAAATTTATGTCTTCATGTTCGCTTGGCTGGTGAACTAATCATAGTTCGTTTTGTTCTGCAGTGCACTATACTCCTGGTCCTTCAAATAGCCTATTCGGGATGACCAGGGGAGTTGATGGCAATATCAGCTTGCAATTTCAAGGGTAAGCTTCTCTGTTTAGTGAGCAGAGCTCTGTCGTCGAGACACGCTTATTCACGGCGGTGACCAGCACACCACGAGGAGTATTCTGCCTACGGCTCCCTTGAAGATGTCGACCGTCGAACTTATAGGAAGCCCGATTTCATGTTCGGGGATGCCGCACCAGATCCTGATCACCAACTACAGGCCGGAGAAGGGCCATGGATCTTCCAATTAGGTGATGAGAAGTTCTACTTCCGTCCACCAAGCGACATTTTTCTTTGTCTTCCTTCCAGTGTGTGACGCAGGTTCGGAAGATGGCATGGGATGTAAGCCGAAATACCGACTCTGTCCACATAGGGAGATTGATGCTTCAATCTCCTGGTTATGCAAGAGAGGGGCCTCCTCATTGCATAATGGGTCTACATCCTGGGAATGTGTCACGAGAGATCCCAGTGGGAGAAAATCCTGCAGTGGCGCTGACCTTTGGCAACCAATTCTGCAAGGTCAATGGGAACTACCCAGCTACTGACTTCAGGACTCCAGGTTGGATTCACCCTCCGAAGGCATGGTGGAGGGATTTAACTGTATACATCCTCGCTCATTTCGAGGAGGATTTGGAGAGGCTGAACCTCTATGAGGCCGTCAGGGCGACCTGCTACGGCATTGAGATGAATGTGGCGTGCTTCTACGTCATCTTTGAATTGTATGTCCAGCTTCAGGGACCTTCTTCACCCTGTCGGTGAGTTGGGTATGGCCTTGCATGAGATGTGGGAAGTCTCTGCTCTGCCTTTTGGGTCTCTCCCATATGAAGAATACTTTCCGTGCGAGGCAGAATTGGCTCTTCTGGAGAAACAGGAGCCCGCCTTGTTCGAGACCTACAGGGAGTTAATGTGCCACTTGTACATTTGCTCCAGTATGCATGGGGGCAATAAGGGAACCTCCTGTAGCTTGAAAAGCTGGGGAGACTATTTGTTCCCAGATATGGAGAATACTCCTGAAGCGGCTCACTATGGAGTTGCTGATGAAGACATCTTTGACCGAATGCAAAAGCACTTCCAAGGGGATCTAGTTGTAAAAGAAGACGATGGTCCCTATGAGAAGGGTGATGTCCTTCGGAGTTTCTATCATCAGGCTCGCAGGCCGATGTCTCGGAAGGCACTTCTGGCTGGTTTCTTAACAGTCTGGCTAAAGAGTGCGTGCGTGGTGTCGTCTTCTTCGGGTGACATCGTTCATCCGAATGTTTTGCTGCCCGCTGTTCGTTTGGTCCATGGTCACCGTCTGGGTCTTCTCCCGGCCATGGTGTGCTGCATTCAAAGAGGCCTCCGTGCATTAACGGAGGCTTTTTGCAGGCCGCTAGCAACGAAGCGTGAAAAGGGAGCCATTTTGCCTTGTGACGGACCCAATCCTAGGATAGGTCTGCCCTACACCTATCTGATGGCGTGGTTTGCCCTGCATTGTCCTTCTTTAATTGAAGCTGGAGAGGATCCCCCGCAAGATGTTCGAATGGCGCTCCCCGCCGATTCGAAGGATGCTCATGGCAGAAGACTTACGTGGCTGAGGCCCATAAATTAGTACGTCGTTATGACGTCTATAGTCTCTTCCGCTGTTTTCCCGTATTCGGGGTGCAGGCTATGGGGAAGAGTTTAAAGATGCGGGGGAGGGACAGTCGTCCCTGAGCCGGGAGTTTTTGAGTGGCTGGTCAGCATCCGGCCTTCACATCTATTATACCGGAGCGGAGAGAGCTGCTATTTGGAGCCTTATGTCCCAAGTCGGTTTGCTCGACAGTTTGGATATGACCAACTGTACGTGGGCAACCCAGATCTCAATCTGGCTTTCATGGGGAGCCATATTGATGGGGCCCGTGCTTGGCGATTCTTCATTGCGGGCTGTACTGGGGCGCGGCTGCGTACGCCGTTGAGGACTCCCAATCTTCTAATGACCCTGTGCTTCTGCCAGTGGTACGCAACTTCCAACTCCACACCCCTGGGTTCAAGGCTAACAGCTCTGGTGTGAAGTTAATTTCTCAGCGGCTAAAGCAGAAAGTCTCTGAGAGAAGGGAAGGCAGGAGGGTTCGCGTCCCAGGCATGGAGGAATTCGTTGCTGTGGATGACAGCGAAGCCTCGGATGCGGAAAGTCCTCGCTTCGAAGCAGAGGCTGGTGCGGGACTCCTGCAGCTGGTGGTCCGGCGTGATGGGGACAATTCCCCAAGACACGTAGAAGAAGTGGAGGAGGAAGGTTCTGATGTCCCTCTAAAGCGCAAACGGACAGGTGGGGTTGCGTAGGAAACAGTGGTGAAGAAACCCTGTCGTCGAGCTCCTACGGTTGTTGTAGAGGGTGAACCTTCTGTAGCGTTTCCTCCGCTTGTCCCCTCAGTAGTTGAACCGTCGGTTGCTGAACCGACTACTGGCGAAGTTGCTCCGAACTTAGGTAAGATCAGCTTCGTCTTTGTAGCGTATCTTTTATGTGTTCCGGATAGCTCATTATTTCTTGATACAGGAGCTGAGGCGGCTGGAGAGCAAGGGGAACATTATGATCCCCTATTTACTTATGGAACCGAGGCTGGTTCTTTTGTCCACCCGGAGGAGTCCGGAGATGATGCGGCGGACATCGGTCCTTCGGGCGCTGGGACTTCCAAAGGAAGTCCTGTAGCGTCAAGCTCTATTGGATGGTCTACGGGAGACTCGGCAAGCGAAAGCGGGCCTGCCATTCGTGTTGACTCCGCAAAGGACTTTCCGATGGAGCCCATGGAGACTGATGCGGCTACCGAGATGTTTGAGGCGACATCGTCTTTTGGTATTGTTCTGACCTTTTGGCTTCTACTGCCTGTTGTGTCTTGCCTAAACACAATTTTGTTGCAGTTGTTCCGCCTCAAGGTGCGTCAACTTCAAGGGAACCGGCTGATCTTCCTGGGGAGTCCAGGGGTGATATGAGCACTTCGACCGCGGCGCGGCGGATGCTGCTGTGTTGGACGCGCTGTATGGTGACCTGCCCTCTTATCGGCCCCAGCCAGCCGAAGGACCAGAGGTTGAAGGGGTGGTAGTCACGAAGGCAACTTCACTCCCAATCATATCAACGAGTGAGGTGCCGACAATTTTGCCAAGCGCAGAGCTGAGAGTGATTACAAGTCCAACTTCTCCAACACTGGTGGTTGAACCCGCTGTTCGGGAGACGGTCACTAGTCCTACCTCCGCGGTGGCTAGTGTACTGATTTCCATGAAGACTCCGCTGAGATCACCAACGACCTGTCTTACCGCTGTTAGTGTTCCTGTTGCTCCTTCACGGTAGCATCGACCAGGCTGGTGGACTTTCCTGAGGTTGTCCCTTTATCAGGAGTGGCTGAAGTTGAAAATGACTTTATAGGAGACATAGTCGATTGCTTTTATAAAGGCTTAAAGCGATCCATTGAGCTGGTCTGAAAGGTTCGACTATGTCGTTCTCCACTTTGAAGGTGGTCCTTCCCGCAATATTGAAAGCATTCGGGACCTTGAAGGATATCACCAGGTCGCTGCCTTAGAACTCCTGGTAGATCAATTCGAGAGGGATGTAGAAGAATGGTGCTGTCTCAGTCGCTCGAACCTGGAGTCTTCAATTGATGAGCGGTTTGCGCGTCTTGTCGCTCAACAACATGAGGCCCGTCATGCTGCTCAAGAAGCTGTTGAGGCTATTTCTTCTGACTTGAAATCCATGGAAACAAGGCAAGCGGAAGTTGGAAATGCCATCGATGCCTCCACCAGTGCTCTTCTTGACGCTGAGGATAGGATTGAAAAGCCAAGGAGATGATTAGGAAGGGGAACCTTCTCTTGTCCAAGGCTGAACCGGTGCGTCTTGAAGAAGCTGCGCGGCTTGAGCAGCTCAAGGCTCAAAGACGAACTCTCGCAGCAGGGATTGTCACAGAGGGCAACTTTGGCGGAGGTTGAAGCTCGTTTGGCCCAGGCAATGGATTTCGATGTGGCTGAGCTGAAGTCGCAGGCGCTTGCCCAGGCTGCTGATGACAGGAGGACGAGGCTGGCTTCCCTTGGAGAGCGGATCAGATCCTATAATGTACGACTGTAGGTCATAATACATATGCTTCCATGTATCCCTCCTTTTTGGAATCAATGAAAATAATCATTTTTGTTTTGACTCCCTGTTGAATCTTCAAATTGCTCCGCTTTCTGAATTGTCGGTTCCAAATTGTATTGGTGCCATTTGAGAGAATAGTCCTTTGTTGGATTGAATGCTGAGACTTGGCAGTCTGTCAGTTCAGAGGTCGCGATGACATAACTGGTTGAGGAGCCACCAAGCTTCAAAGTTGGTGATACTGTCTTTTGTAAATGTCAACAAGTATCGAGACCAGTCTTTTGTAAATGTCGACAGGTCGGGCTCGAGGTGAGACTTGTCTTTTGTAAATGTCAACAAGCTCGAAATTGAGACTTGGCTGTCTGCTGGTTCAGAGGTCGCAATGACATAACCGATTGAGACGCCACCAAGCTCAAGTTGGTGATACTTATCTTTTATAAATGTCAATAAGTATCGAGACCTGTCTTTTGTAAATGTCAAGAGGGCTCAAGGTTGAGACTTAGCTGTCTGCTGGTTCAGAGGTCGCAATGACATAACCGATTGAGACGCCACCAAGCTCAAGGTTGGTGATACTTATCTTTTGTAAATGTAAATAAGTATCGAGACCTGTCTTTTGTAAATGTCAACAGGGCTCGGGTTGAGACTTAGCTGTCTGCTGGTTCAGAGGTCGCAATGACATAACCGATTGAGACGCCACCAAGCTCAAGGTGGTGATACTTATCTTTTGTAAATGTCAATAAGATCGAGACCTATCTTGTGTAAATGTCAACAGGGCTCGGGGTTGAGACTTGTCTTTTGTAAATGTCAACAAGCTCGAAATTGAGACTTAGCTGTCTGCTGGTTCAGAGATCGCAATGACATAACCGATTGAGACGCCACCAAGCTCAAGGTTGGTGATACTTATCTTTTGTAAATGTCAATAAGTATCAAGACCGTCTTTTGTAAATGTCAACAGGGCTCGGTGTTGAGACTTGTCTTTTGTAAATGTCAACAAGCTCAAAATTGGAATGATATTTGGAAAAAGGTCTCGTTTGCACGGGGAGAAATGAAGGAATCACTGTCATAGGTTTAATGTTAACGTAACAGCGAAATTTATATGTGGTCTTACCATTCCATGGATGAGAATTGGTAAGTGATTTTGGAGGTCTCGTTTTCACGGGGGAGAGAAACGAGGGAATCACTGTCATAGATTTAATGTTAACGTAACAGCGAAATGTATATGTGGACTTACCATTCTATGGATGAGAATTGGTAAGTGATTTTGGAGAGGGAATCAAATGGGAACAGGTCCCTTAGGATTTTTAGCAAATCCTCAGCTGTCAACGGGTTTGATATGCCTTTACCAACTACCATTTGAATTGGGCTAGCCATGCTATTCCCCTCAGCATGATGAGTTGTCGAGGACTTATGTTGGGCTTACAGGCCAACATTTTCCTCTATCCTTAATCGTTAAGGATGTCGGGATTATCTGGTTAATATATGCATAACCTCGACTCTCCTTTAAGACAACCAGTATACGGCCAGGTTCCTACTAGTTTATGGTTGTGTGATCTCGCTTGGAGGAAGAGAAAGGCTCTCTTGTGTGTACCTTGGACATAAAGGTCTTGATCAGAGGTGTAGTGTTAACTTGATCATGAGAAGGATCCTTAATCAAGGATAATACTTTTTTAAGAACTTGCCATTGATCGGCATCATGAGTAGGTCGCCATCTGAAGTCATAAGACGGTACGCTCCGTTTGAATAGACTGTTTCTATTACGAACGGTCCTTCCCATTTAGGCTGGAATTTGCCTTTGGTCTTATGCGTCATAATCATCGGTCATCTGACGGCTAAAACCAGGTCTCCTTTCTGGAAGACCCTCTGTTTGACCTTCTTATGAAGGCCTTTGAGATTCGAGCTTGATATAGCTCAATATGTTGCTGAGCTTGAAGCCGCTTCTCATCTAAGGCTTCGAGCTCTTGAAGACGCAGGCGATCATTGTCATCTGATGTGATCTTAGTCATTAGAGCGACTCATAACGACGACGTCTGGATTTCCAATGGGATGACTGCTTCGCACCCATATACTAAGGAAAAGGCGTATTACCTGTCGGTGTTCGAACCGTGGTCCGGTAGGCCCAAAGACATTCGCCAAGCTTTTCGTCCCAATCTCGCTTATTCGAGGAGACGAATTTCTTGAGTAGCTTGATGATCGTCTTGTTAAATGCTTCCGCTAAACCATTGGCGGCAGGATTATAGGCGGTTGAAGCCACATTCTGAATTCGGTATTTATCGCAGAACCGATAAAATACTTGGCTTATGAATTGGGGACCGTTGTCGTGGATGATCCGCCTAGGGACACCAAATCGATGGATGACATGGTGCTTGATGAAATTAACCATATTAGAGGTTTTGACTTCAGCCAATGTATAGCCTCCGCCCATTTTGAAAAGTAGTCGGTTATTGCAAGGATAAACCAGTGACCTCTTGTCGAAGAAGGGCTGATTGGCCCTACGACATCTATTCCCCATGCTTCAAATGGCCATGAAGCAACAGTCGGGTGGAGCAACTCCGAAGGCTGGCGTATGAAGTCTGCATGAATCTGGCATGCTTTACACCTTCGTGCATATTGGATGGCATCGGCTATCATGGTTGGCCAATAGTATCTAAGCTATGCAACCTGTCTTTGAGCTTTGGACCTGGCTGATGAGCTCCGCAAGTGCCGTCGTGTGCTTCTTTAAGCACTTCTTGTACCTCTGAATTGGAAAGGCAACGGAGGAGGACACCGTCATATGAACGACGGTAAAGTGTCTTCAGAGTTGGATCGTAGTAGAAACGGAGAGACCTTCGTCTGATAGATGCGCTTCTTTAGGATCGTCTGGCAGCAGACCATGTAAGGCATAGTCGATGAGAGGAAATCGCCAATCTCTCGGCTCAAGATCCGTTGAGATATGATAGACCTCTCTGATTCTCAACATATGCTTGGAGCATACAAGATGTCGAGTTGCGACTGTGAGGTGATACTCGGTGTCGGCTGGCAAGGCTAGTGTCATTGCTAAGCAGCAAGAGCGTCCGCCTTGGTATTTTGAGATCGAGACACGTGTCCGATGTAGAAACCTTCAAATAGGTTGGCCATTCAACGGCCGTGTGATAATAAGGCACCAAGTCCTCATGGCGGACTTCGTATTCGCCTTTAACCTGATTGATGATCATTTTTGAATCGCCATAAGCTTCGAGGTAGCGTACCCCATTCCATGGGTAAGTTGAAGGCCGATGAGCAGGGCGTTATATTCTGTTACATTGTTAGAGCATGATTCTGTCAGAGAAAATGCTCTGGGCAGAACATGGTTCTGCGGGAAGATAAACACAAACCCCACTCGGCAATAATCTTGCCTTTAGGGCCCATTCGCGATGCTCCATCAAAGAACATCTGCCACACTTCCTCTTCTGAGGTTGCATAAGACTCGAAGACTTCATCAGGGATATCTTCGTGAAGTTTTGAATGTTCCGGAACTGGATGAGCAGCCAAGAACTCTGCAAGGGCCTGGCCTTTTAACCGCTTTCTGAGGGGTAAAGATCATGTCGTATTAAGACAAAAGAAGTGCCCACTTAGCCAATCTTGAATTCAATGATCCTGGCTTCGTCATAAGAAGACGCAATGGGTTTACTCTGGAGATGACATGTATGGTCTGGCCGACCAAATAATGTCGTGTCTTCTGAACAGCAAAGACAAGAGCTAAACACTCTTTCTCGATAGGGTTGTAGCGAGATTTCACTCCTATGAGAGTTCTGCTCAGATAATAAATGGCCTGCTCGTGGCCATTGTCGTCCTTTTGAGCGAGGAGGGCACCGAGGGAGTAGTCCAGAGCTTTTACATAAAGCAAGAATGGTTTCCCTGATGTAGGGGCCACCAGGACTGGAGGTTTTGTGAGATACCTCTTGATGTCTTCATAAGCTTCCTGGCAAGCTTGATCCCATACGAAGGAAGCACCTTTTTCATGAGTCGGGGTGAACGGTTGATAGCGGCCTGAGAGATTTGCGATGAATCTTCTAATATAAGCCAGCCTGCCTTGCAAGCCTCTAAACTCTTTGAGATTCCTCGGTAGATGCATGCTCTGAATGGCTTTGACCTTGTCTGGGTCAAGATGAATTCCTTTTGACGTAACAATGAACCCAAGGAACTTGCCACTTGACACTCCCAAGAAGGATTTTGTCGGATTCATTTTTAGTTGATGAGTCCGCATTATGTCGAACATCGTTCTCAGATCACGAAGATGGTCGCCCTTATTGCGGCTCTTAACAGCGATGTCGTCGACATAGCATTCCACCTTTTTTCGAAGATGGTCGCGGAAGATTGTACTCATTGCCCGCTGATAGGTTGCTCCGGCATTCTTCAGTCCGAAGGGCATTACAGTGTAACAGTATACCCCCAATGGTGTTCGGAACGAAGTATGCTTCTCGTCGTCGGGATACATCTTAATCTGGTTGTACCCTGAAAAGCCGTCCATGAAAGACATTCTTTCGAATCCACATGTGTTGTCAATCATGACGTCGGTGATGGGCAGTGGGAATTCGTCTTTAGGACAGCCCGTGTTGAGATCACGATAGTCGATGCAGATCCGTATTTTCCCGTTCTTTTTGAGAACGGGGACGATATTAGCAACCCAATCTGGATGTTGTTCCTCCCGGATGAAGCCACATGCAATGAGCTTGTGAACTCGGCTTCAATAGCTTCCATAATGTTCGGGCGGAACCGACGTTGTTGCTGCTTGACTGGCTTGACGTCAGGCTTGATGTTTAGACGGTGCATAGCGACCTGTGGATCAAGTCCGGGCATATCTTCGTAGCTCCATGCGAAGACATCTATATACTCTTTATAAGCATTATCAATTCTTCCTTTTCTATAAGTGATAGGCTTTCACTTATAAAGATGGGTTGGGATGATCTTGACTTCCCAGGTTGACTTTATTATGTTTAATTTCAATTGATATCAAGATTTTCATATGTTTTGCTTAAAATTGGTATCAATATTTTTGTTTACTTTTAATTGGTATCAAGATGCTCTACTTTGACATATTTTTTAATTGATATCTTAATTGAATGTAACCCCTTATTAACTTTGTTTTTGTTTTAGACAAAAAGGGGAGAATATTTTTTATTGTTTTCAACCTTTTGTTGATTCATTGTTTTCGAACAAAAAGGGGGAGAAAAATTCATTGATTTAGTTTTTGTTTTTACCCTTTATTGAAGATTGATTCTTTGTATTAAAAAGAGAGAAGATTTGTTTTGTTTTGACTGTTTACCCCTTTGTTGATGATTGACAAAAAGGGGGAGATTATTTTTGAGTTTATATATGCACATTTATGTTTTGCATATATTAAGTTTAATTTAGTTGTTTAATTTTAATTGGTATCTAGAGCATGTTTTGTTTTTGAACATTTCATTGGTATCTAGAACCATTTATTGTTTATGCATGATTATGCATCGTCATTCATTGCATATTTATGTTTATTTTTTTTATGCATGAGTTAAGGGGGAGCTTCTTTGAAGCTTAACTTTAATCCATGCATATATAACTCCATGAGTTTTGTCATCATCAAAAAGGGGAGATTGTTGGCCCAAAGGCCTTCCACCCTAGTTTTGATGATGATTAACTCATGTAGTTATGTTTACTAATAATCTTGTGATTTTAAGTTTCAGATCATTTACCAAGATATTAGTTAGTGATTAGCTTCAACAAGGAGTTTAGAAGATTTTCATGGTGATTCCCGTGCCCGAGCATCAAGATCATACCTTTGCACTCGGTGGATCACGTTTGGGATTGAGTCTACTTGAAGATGGAGATCGTCAAGAAGTGTAACGCCCCGATTCCACAGATACGGGGACGTCACTGCGACGTATATACGTAGGTCATAACTTGTCCCCACGTATATACGCTAAGCATAAAAGTACAACAAGAAACAGAGTACACGACAAAGCGTGGTATCCATACATATGCCAACACAAGAAGTACACATACAAAGTTATCACAGGATATTATAAAGTATTACACATGACGTGTGCATTACATCATAACCAAGTCCAAAAAGGATATATACAATATGTATACAAAAGCTCACGAGTAGGATGGAGATCCCGTGAGACAAAAGGAGAGAGTCTGGCACGAGGACCGGAGCTAATCTGCCTGCTCACTAAAGAAAGCCTGATCTTCGGTGGATGGCTCCACTTCGACCCAAGCCTCGGAATCTGAATATGCAAATCCAAGGGATCAAGACATACAAACAATAACAATTACAGCCAAGTGGCTAAGATACATGAATAAGGAAAGCTGGAACAGTATAATGAATATAAATCAACAGGTAGGGAAAACATATAGAACTGAAGTCAGCATGGAATGAATGCATAGCTATGGTCTATTATTATTATTACTTGCTTTACTGTGATATCTAGCTATGTGACCCAGCGTCCCAGCGCACATAGATCCATATCCTAGTAACTCAAGGTTGTTATTGGAAACAGCGGGGGTATCGACGAACTATGTTTACAGTGGACCCCGTACATGCCCGGGATAACGGTCCAGGATTGTTCCGTTGCTTGGTGACGGAAGCCAGCCGCTAGGCTATTCAGGAGGGTCTTATGTATGCCCTTAGTCATGACTGATTCAGGAATAGGGAGCAAGCACTCCCCTCGGTCCCCTGGTGTACCGCAGGTTAGACCGGAATATGATTGTACAATATACCTAATACCACTGTAAACACGAACACGTATCGATAACCGCATATTTCCCCCGACCCATATGTAAGTTGGTGCTTTTTATGTAAAAGTCAAGTGTATCATGCTTAGTTTTAAGAGATGGCATGATAAGTGGTGATATTACTATTTAACATGTCATGAAACGATTATATGCAATAATAAGTCATGAGATAACAAGAGACACATCCATTCAGTAATAGGTCATGTAGAGCCAGTATTGAGGCATGAACAAGCAAGATATAATACACATATAACAAGTATAAGAACCAAATTCAGAACAGAAATTAACTATGACACACAGTCAGAATTAGTCGACTAGGGGTAAGGGTTAGTCGACTAATAGGGGCCTCTAGTCGACTAACAGTCTGGGTTGGTCGACTAAAACAGGGATACAGAGAGTTGGAATTCTGTTTCAGGGAAAGTTAGTCGACTAGGGTTGTAAGGGTAGTCGACTAACAGGGAACTATTAGTCGACTAATGGATACTTAAGTCGACTAAGTTTGAGATACAGAGAGTTGAGTCTATTTCAGGAGTCGACTAGGGGAATTCTAGTAGTCGACTAGGGATATCTAGTCGACTGGTAATTTAGTCTAGTCGACTAAAACTGTGAAATCCTGAAAGTCTAAGTTTCAAACTACAGTGGATTAGTCGACTAGTCCCTAGGTATAGTCGACTAATCGTAGGGCAAAACAGTGAACAGTACAGAATTTCTGGAAGTGTGTTTGATGGTCCAAACCGAGGTTTTGGTAACCTAGGTGTACAAGAAGTGTAGATACAAGTGTTCTAGGGCTAATTCAAGTCTTGGTGAGTGAAATACTCACTTGGAATCGTTAGATCGAAGCTTTACGAGTCCGGGAAGAGGGTGTTTGACGAATAGCTCCCACGTGATCCTTGATGACGGAGAGAGCTACGATCCAAGCTCCAAATCAGAAGTTTGAGCTGGAGGGGAAGAGCTTGGGGAGTTCTCTGGAGTTAGGGTTCAGGTTGAGGAGGGAGAGGCTTTGTGAGAGCTTCTCTTCTCTTGAGTTGAAGTGGAGGAAGAAAAGAGGTAAGTTGCAAATGAAACCTATATATAGATGGGGATTTTGTAAAGGAGATGGAATTTGTGTAGAAAGGAGGGTTTCCTTGCAAAAAGGAAGGGGTGAGGTGTCCCTCACCTGGCCACTTGGCCGGCTGTGGGAGAGAGAGAGTGTGAGTGGGGTTAGGTGGGAGGGTGAGTGGGAAATGAGGTGGAAAATGTGGAATTTGCAATTATTGAAAAAATGTCCAAAATTCAAGTATTTCGGAATGACCCGAAAATTTTACCAAAAATCAAGAATAATATTTGAAGACTCATGGTGAAATTCGTTTGAAGAAATAGTTTATAGTTTTAAAATTAAAATCCCGGAATCAGTTATCTACCGACTCCGTTGGAATTTTCATAAATTCATAAAATTCTCAGAAAAAGTATTTAGATAGAAAATATGATTCTAAGAAATAATGTCTAAAGGATCTTCTAGAAATTCCTAACTGTTTACAAGATAAAAATCTGAGAATCGATCAGCGGCACTGGTCGACACCGGTTTTGAAAATATTTAATTAATTTCAGGAAAATTCCGGAAAATCATATAAAATCCAAAGTACAGGAAAATGACATTTGGAACTGAAATCGGTCGAATACAGGAAGTAATTCGGAAAAAAATACGATAGGGAAACTGAATACGCAACTAAGTACGTATTCCGGGAACGGGGTATTACAATCTACCCACCTTACAAAAATTTCATCCTCGAAATTTCGTAAAGTGAAAGGGAACAGATAAATAAGGACAAGAAGGAAGATAACGGTAGATAAGAATAAGGATAAGAACAAGAATAAGAATAAGAAGGAAGAGTCTTACCAATCAAGTTGTGAAGAGATGAGGGTAACGCTCACGGATGACATCCTCTCGTTCCCACGTGGCCTCTCCTGGGGCATGCCTGTTCCAAGACACCAACACCAATGGTATAGCTCTGTTCTTCAATGCCTTGACACTCCTGTCCAAAATAGCCATCGGCTGCTCTTGATATGACAAGTCCGGTTGTAGTTCCAGCTCGGAATGATCCAGAATATGACTATCATCTTTCACATACTTCCTCAGCTGTGACACGTGGAATACATCGTGAACTCCGTCCAAAGATGGCGGTAACGCCAATCTATAAGACACATCTCCCACTCGATCCAAAATCTCAAATGGGCCGATATATCTCGGACTAAGCTTTCCACGAGTACCGAACCGGATTACTCCTTTGGTAGGTGATATCTTCAGGAATACATGATCTCCGGTCTGGAATTCCAATGGCCTTCTCTGTGTGTCAGCCCAACTCTTCTGCCGACTCTGCGCTGCCCTGAGGTGGTCTCTGATAATCCTGACCTTGTCTGTTGTCTGAATCAGAATCTCTGGCCCCAAAAGTCTTCTCTCACCGACTTCATCCCAACAAATCGGAGACCTACACTTCCTCCCATACAATGCTTCAAATGGTGCCATCTTGATACTTGCTTGATAACTGTTATTATAAGAAAACTCCGCCAAGTGAAGATGGTCTTCCCATGATCCCTGGAATTCAATCATGCAGGCCCTCAACATATCCTCAAGAATCTGGATAGTCCTCTCAGATTGTCCGTCTGTCTGAGGATGATATGATGTACTGAATTTCAGACGAGTCCCTAGACTTTCTTGGAGACTCTCCCAGAAATGAGATCTGAATCTGGTGTCTCGGTCTGATACAATACTAATAGGAACTCCATGTAGACGAACTATCTCCTTCATGTACTTGTCTGCCAAGACCTCTGTTGACTGCCCCACCCTGAATGGTATAAAGTGAGCTGACTTGGTGAGACGGTCAATGATTATCCACACAGCATTATTACCTTTAGGACTTCGAGGCAATGCCGTAACAAAATCCATGGTAATGTGCTCCCACTTCCACTCGGGAATCGGTAAAGGTTGCAGAAGTCCCGCCGTCCTCTGATGCTCAATCTTAACCTGCTGACAAACCAAGCACCTGGCAACATACTGGGCTATCTCCCTCTTCATGGCATTCCACCAAAAATGCTTCTTCATATCCTGATACATCTTGTTTCCCCCCGGGTGTATGGAATATGCTGAACTGTGAGCCTCTGCCAAAATCTTCTGCCGAACCTCTCCTTGGGGAACACAAAGTCTGCTACCAAAATATAAGGCACCATCCGGACGAATACTGATATCAGTCCTCAATCCAGCCTCTACCTGATCTCGGAACTGTTGCAATCTGGGGTCTTCCTTCTGAGCTTCCTTGATCTCATCTATTAATGTTGACTGAATCTGCAAAGCCATGAGCTGTCCTGCCTCCTCAGTCTCCCGAACCAACCTCAGGTCCAATCTGATAATGTCCTGAATCAACTCCTTCTGCTGAGTGATTTGGACAAGCACCCTATTCTCTGGCATCCTGCTCAGTGCATCCGGTACTGTATTGACCTTGCCTGGATGGTATTGCAAGTCAATATCATAGTCTGCCAACAGCTCCAGCCACCGCCTCTGCCTCATGTTCAATTCCTTCTGTGAGAAAATATACTTGAGGCTCTTATGATCCGTGTATATCAACACCTTATCTCCCAGAAGATAATGCCTCCAAATCTTCAAGGCAAAAATCACAGCTGCAAGCTCCAAGTCATGAGTTGGGTAATTCCGCTCATGAGTCTTCAGTTGCCTTGATGCATATGCTATAACATGACCATGTTGCATAAGCACACACCCCAGGCCTTTACCTGATGCATCACTGTAGATGACCATCCCTCCTCTACCTGAGGGAGTCATCAAGATTGGAGCTGAAATGAGCCTCTGCTTCAACTGCTCAAAGGCTGCAGCACACTCCTCTGTCCAAATGTACCTCTCTCCTTTCCTGGTGAGCCTGGTCAATGGAGCTGCAATCCTAGAGAAATCCTGGACAAAGCGTCTGTAATATCCGGCTAGTCCAAGAAAACTCTTAATCTCAGTCACTGTCCTCGGAATCTGCCAATCCTTCACTGCTTGGACCTTGCTGGGATCCACCGAGATTCCTTCTGCTGAAACAATGTGCCCAAGGAAGGCTATACTGTCCAACCAGAAGTCACACTTGCTCCTCTTGGCATGAAGCTGCTCCTGCTGGAGGGTCTGCAACACAATCCTCAAGTGTTCTGCATGCTCCTTATTGTTCTTGGAATAGATCAAGATGTCATCTATGAAGACAACAACGAACTGATCTAGGTAGGGCGAGAACACTCGGTTCATCAAATCCATGAAAACTGCAGGGGCATTGGTGACTCCGAAAGGCATAACTAGAAATTCATAGTGGCCATAACGGGTCCTGAATGCCGTCTTCGGATATCCTCTGTCTTCATCCTTAGCTGATGGTACCCGACTGCAAATCCAACTTAGAGAATACCCGGGCTCCATGAAGCTGATCAAACAAATCATCAATCCTTGGCAAGGGATACTTGTTCTTGATGGTAACCTTGTTCAATTCCCTGTAATCAATACAAAGTCTCTTACCACCATCCTTCTTGTTCGCCAATAGCACTGGAGCACCCCATGGCGAAGCACTTGGCCGAATCAATCCCTTATCAGAGTACTCCTGCAGCTGCTTCTTCAGAATCTCTAGCTCCGTCGGTGCCATCCTGTACGGAGCCTTAGATATAGGAGCTGTCCCAGGCACAGTATCAATTGAGAACTCGATCACCCTTTTTGGTGGCAGTCCTGAGATCTCAGCAAACACTCCTGGAAATTCATCCCACACCGGGTACTCCTTTCTGAACCTCTGAAGTAGTCAACCGAGTCTTTCTCTTGGTAGACTTCACCTCACCACAAAATTGAAATTCCGGTTGACGGGGGATCCTGAAAATAATCTTCTTCTCCCTACAGTCAATAACTGCATGGTACTGACTGAGCCAGGTCATGCCTAAGATTACGTCGTACCCTTTAGTGTCTAGCACGAGCATATCTATGGCCAAGGTCTTATCACAAAGTTCCACTGGACAATCAGCACAGACCCTAGAAGACATGACTACTCCATTCCCGGTACTAATCTCCCACTTGTGGTCTAAAGATTTAACAGGTATGGAATGCAATGCCACAAAATGATCTGAGATAAAACAATGCGAAGCACCGGAATCGAAGAGGGCTAAAACAGGTTGAGAATGCACTCTGATATTACCTGTTATCACCTCCTCAGAAGTCTCAGCTTCCACTTCCGTCAAGTTGTAGGCTTGACCTCTTCCACGCCCTGCTGCTGTCCTAGCTCCCCTCTGGACTGGGCGAACAACATGCTGTGGAGGAAGGGGAAGAGCTCCCCTCATCACTGGTCCCTGATTCCTCTGCCCAAGTGGCCCTGGAAGTGCTCTCTGTCCATTGGGTCCTGGAAGTGCTGGCAAAGCTTGACCGGCTATCCCCATCCTTCTGTGCGGACAGGCTTCTATGGAATGATCCCTGGATCCACACACCAAACACAATCCATTTGCCCTACGGCAATACTGACGAATGTGGCCCGGCTTCTGACAATAACTGCAGAAGGCCGATGGTTGGCCCGCTGGTAAGGAGCTGGTCTGAATTGCTGCCTCATCTGCACCTTCGCTGCTCTGAATGGGCCTCCTCTCCCCATTGGTGGAAACGGCCTCTTCATGGCCTGGTTCCTCATCTGATCCTCTTGCTTCTTCTCCAACCCACGCTCCACTTCCCGAGCTATGGTAAGAACCTCTGAATAAGTCTTCAGCTGTTGGGGCATTAAGAACATCTGAATGTCCATCTGCAAGCCCTGCTGGAACCTACTTGCCCGCTTCTCCTCATCCGTCACCATGTACGGGGCAAAGCGGCTCAGCCTGAGAAATTCCGCGGCATACTCGTCCACGACCTACTCCCTTGCTGTAGCCTGATGAATTGCTCTTCCATGTCCTTCTGAGCAGTGACAGGGAAGAACCTGCTATAAAAGCTCTTGGAGAACGTGTCCCAGGTGACAGGTTTCTCCAATCTGGCCTCTTCAGCAAGCCACCAAGTTCTAGCAACATCTTTCAACTGAATCTTGGCGACCTCAACTTGGTTCTCCTTTGGTACCCTGGCTGCATTCAGCAGATCTGTGGTATCTGTCAACCACTGCTCAGCATCCAAGGGCTTCTCTTCTCCCGTGAAGATGGCTGGTTGCAGTCGCCTGAAGTCCGATACATTTCCGGGCCTCTGCTCCTTGAGAGCTGCCAATTCCTGCCGGAGGAGCTCCGTCTGCTGCTGCTGGTTCTCCATCATAGTCTGAATGACTCTCAGAATATCCACATTCTCCCCTGTGGGTCCATTCGACGCTTGCCCGGAGTTGTTACGGCCCGTCCTTCTCTCCATACCGAGTTGGGAAAGATAACTGGAATTGGAAAAATGGAAGGAGTTTAGGACACAAGGGAAGGAATCAAGGAAGGAATCAAGAAGGACTTAATAACTTTGTATATTGTAGTTGGCATTAGCAAATTACTAGAATTTGCTGCTTGATTGTACTTTAGGTTTGAGAGCCTAGGCTCTGATACCAACCAGTAACGCCCCGATTCCACAGATACGGGGACGTCACTGCGACGTATATACGTAGGTCATAACTTGTCCCCACGTATATACGCTAAGCATAAAAGTACAACAAGAAACAGAGTACACGACAAAGCGTGGTATCCATACATATGCCAACACAAGAAGTACACATACAAAGTTATCACAGGATATTATAAAGTATTACACATGACGTGTGCATTACATCATAACCAAGTCCAAAAAGGATATATACAATATGTATACAAAAAGCTCACGAGTAGGATGGAGATCCCGTGAGACAAAAGGAGAGAGTCTGGCACGAGGACCGGAGCTAATCTGCCTGCTCACTAAAGAAAGCCTGATCTTCGGTGGATGGCTCCACTTCGACCCAAGCCTCGGAATCTGAATATGCAAATCCAAGGGATCAAGACATACAAACAATAACAATTACAGCCAAGTGGCTAAGATACATGAATAAGGAAAGCTGGAACAGTATAATGAATATAAATCAACAGGTAGGGAAAACATATAGAACTGAAGTCAGCATGGAATGAATGCATAGCTATGGTCTATTATTATTATTACTTGCTTTACTGTGATATCTAGCTATGTGACCCAGCGTCCCAGCGCACATAGATCCATATCCTAGTAACTCAAGGTTGTTATTGGAAACAGCGGGGGTATCGACGAACTATGTTTACAGTGGACCCCGTACATGCCCGGGATAACGGTCCAGGATTGTTCCGTTGCTTGGTGACGGAAGCCAGCCGCTAGGCTATTCAGGAGGGTCTTATGTATGCCCTTAGTCATGACTGATTCAGGAATAGGGAGCAAGCACTCCCCTCGGTCCCCTGGTGTACCGCAGGTTAGACCGGAATATGATTGTACAATATACCTAATACCACTGTAAACACGAACACGTATCGATAACCGCATATTTCCCCCGACCCATATGTAAGTTGGTGCTTTTTATGTAAAAGTCAAGTGTATCATGCTTAGTTTAAGAGATGGCATGATAAGTGGTGATATTACTATTTAACATGTCATGAAACGATTATATGCAATAATAAGTCATGAGATAACAAGAGACACATCCATTCAGTAATAGGTCATGTAGAGCCAGTATTGAGGCATGAACAAGCAAGATATAATACACATATAACAAGTATAAGAACCAAATTCAGAACAGAAATTAACTATGACACACAGTCAGAATTAGTCGACTAGGGGTAAGGGTTAGTCGACTAATAGGGGCCTCTAGTCGACTAACAGTCTGGGTTGGTCGACTAAAACAGGGATACAGAGAGTTGGAATTCTGTTTCAGGGAAAGTTAGTCGACTAGGGTTGTAAGGGTAGTCGACTAACAGGGAACTATTAGTCGACTAATGGATACTTAAGTCGACTAAGTTTGAGATACAGAGAGTTGAGTCTATTTCAGGAGTCGACTAGGGGAATTCTAGTAGTCGACTAGGGATATCTAGTCGACTGGTAATTTAGTCTAGTCGACTAAAACTGTGAAATCCTGAAAGTCTAAGTTTCAACTACAGTGGATTAGTCGACTAGTCCCTAGGTATAGTCGACTAATCGTAGGGCAAAACAGTGAACAGTACAGAATTTCTGGAAGTGTGTTTGATGGTCCAAACCGAGGTTTTTGGTAACCTAGGTGTACAAGAAGTGTAGATACAAGTGTTCTAGGGCTAATTCAAGTCTTGGTGAGTGAAATACTCACTTGGAATCGTTAGATCGAAGCTTTACGAGTCCGGGAAGAGGGTGGTTGACGAATAGCTCCCACGTGATCCTTGATGACGGAGAGAGCTACGATCCAAGCTCCAAATCAGAAGTTTGAGCTGGAGGGGAAGAGCTTGGGGAGTTCTCTGGAGTTAGGGTTCAGGTTGAGGAAGGAGAGGCTTTGTGAGAGCTTCTCTTCTCTTGAGTTGAAGTGGAGGAAGAAAAGAGGTAAGTTGCAAATGAAAACCTATATATAAGATGGGGATTTTGTAAAGGAGATGGAATTTGTGTAGAAAGGAGGGGTTTCCTTGCAAAAAGGAAGGGGTGAGGTGTCCCTCACCTGGCCACTTGGCCGGCTGTGGGAGAGAGAGAGAGTGAGTGGGGTTAGGTGGGAGGGTGAGTGGGAAATGAGGTGGAAAATGTGGAATTTGCAATTATTGAAAAAATGTCCAAAATTCAAGTATTTCAGAATGACCCGAAAATTTTACCAAAATCAAGAATAATATTTGAAGACTCATGGTGAAATTCGTTTGAAGAAATAGTTTATAGTTTTAAAATTAAAAATCCCGGAATCAGTTATCTACCGACTCCATTGGAATTTTCATAAATTCATAAAATTCTCAGAAAAAGTATTTAGATAGAAAATATGATTCTAAGAAATAATGTCTAAAGGATCTTCTAGAAATTCCTAACTGTTTACAAGATAAAAATCTGAGAATCGATCAGCGGCACTGGTCGACACCGTTTTGAAAATATTTAATTAATTTCAGGAAAATTCCGGAAAATCATATAAAATCCAAAGTACAGGAAAATGACATTTGGAACTGAAATCGGTCGAATACAGGAAGTAATTCGGAAAAAAAATACGATAGGGAAACTGAATACTCAACTAAGTACGTATTCCGGGAACAGGGTATTACAAGAAGACTTAGGTATCCTACTTTAGATAGTGTGTTTAGATCCATTTATAAAGCTTAGTATAGTTGATATGCTCAAGTGCACAAAAACACACACGTTTTATGTTTGGATTTGATTTCATGAATAGTTTAGATCAAAACAAGTTTAAATAATTTTTATGTATATTAGATGTGTTCAATATACATACATGCTTCATTTCTTAAACAAACTTATTTTGATATGTCTATTCATGAGTTTTAGGAAAAATCAGATTTCCTATTGAAAAATCCAAGTTTGATAAAAATACAAGATTTGGTTTTTGGTAAAAATGATAAGACACAAAAATAGTTCATATTGATTGATATTGAGCCAAACTTTTTATCACATGTTTAATTATCAATGCAAAATGATAAAACTATTTTTGGGTATTTTTTCAAGACTTAAAAAGATTTTTAAAAATATTTTTAACAAGTGTTTCTGTCCCAGAACAGTGTCTGTCAGGCCAGGTCGGCCGACCGCATGGGTCGACCGAACCATAGGCCGGTCGACCCGTACGGTCGACCGACGTGCACAGAACCGTTCACGTCTGGCACACACAGGGACGGTCGGCCGGGCGGCCGACCGGACCAGAGAGCTCTGCTCTCTGTTTATTTGGGTCGACAGGGCGGTCGACTGGGTTGCCCCAACGGTCACATTTCTGACCGTTGGCGGTCGGCCGGGCCGGCCGACCGGTAGCCTGTCAGGCTGCCAGATCAGCCTAATGGCTAGTTTCTGTTTTGGCCTATATAAACCCCAACTCTTTGGGATTTTGGCTAAGGTTTTTACAAGAGAAAAATTCCAGTTTCCTAAAGTTTTAAAACAAGTTTTCAAAGAGTTTTGGGCTTTAAACTTCCAATCTTATTGTTTTAGGTTTTTGAAAAATCAAAGAAAAGAGAATTTTGGGAGATTTGTCTTGGCTTTCATTTTCTATCTTTTACAAGAGTTTTCCCAAGTATTTTTCTTTGAATTTTTGTTTTCCAAACACCTAGTTTTTCACTTGAGCTATATCTTCTATCCTAATCTATTTAGGACCTTGTTTTGTGGAAAGAGAAAAAAAAGGATTGTTTGAGGTTGTTGAGCCTCTAAGTTGTAAACCCTCCTACTTTGTGTATCCCTCTTTGGTAGAGGTTGATCGGAGTGGTATGGGTTTGCTCCCTCTTTGGTAGAGGTTGAGGCTTGTTGTTTGCTCCCTCTTGTGAGAGGTGGAGTTTGGTTTGTATCCCTCTTCGGTAGAGATGGTTGTTGTTGTTGTTTGGCTACGGGCCTACCCCTCGGTTGTGAGGCGGTGTTTGAGAGAGGAGTTCGGTACTCCCTTGTTGTAGAAATCCTCCTCGGTGGAGGTTCCCTCGGTGGGAGTCCTCGGTGGACGAGATAGTGGATTGGAAATCCTACACGGTGGTGTAGGCGGGGATGTAGAGCTAGGTGCTCGAACCTCGAAACATATCTTTGCCTTTGCGTTTGATCCATTGTCTCTCAACTCTCTCTCTCTCTCTCTCTCATTTATTTGTGCAAAGCATCACTCATATCATCATATCATATATTGCTTGTGTGGCCTTGCATCTTTTATATTGTTCATCCTTATATGCTTGGCTTGCTTGTGTGTGTGCCTCACTTATACTTAACCACAAGAGCTTCACATAGCACCTCAACCCATATCTAGGGGAATCAAGAGGAGTTAGTCCAGAGCCCTTCACGGGGAATTCGGCTACTCACTTGTGTGTTGTATTAAGTGTGTTGCAAATAGTTTTTAAGCTTCCGCATTTAGCGCACTTAGTTTATAGATTAGCACTTACACCTATTCACCCCCCCTCTAGGTGTTTTTTCAATTGGTATCAGAGCTAGTGCTCCTGATACTTAGGCTTAACATCCTAGGAGTGAGATCCATTTGTTTGCTAATCTATTGTTTGCATTTGCTTGTTTGCACACTCATATAGTTTACCATGGACTTCATGACCCCACCTAGCTTTGACCCTTCTAACATTGTTGTTTGGAAGCATAGGATGTCCATGTACCTAAAGACCCTAGGTTTGCATGTTTTCCTTGCCGCTACCAAGAGATGTTATCTTGGTGACCGCATGCATATAGGGGCCAATGCACAAGCCCTAGAAGCTATTAGAAGCACATTACCTAAAGATTATCTTTGTGTGTTTCTAACTTTGATTCCGCTTTTGTAGTAAGGAACAAGTTGACAACAACCACCACCTCCAAGCTTCAATTGCCAATTCAACCGGAGGAGTCTAGTGGAGAATCCGAGTCACAATGCTATATGGTCCAAGGGAATGACTCCCTTGAGGTACAATCGGAATCTCAACTGGATAATTTTGATTCTAGTTCTTCATGTGATGATAATTTTGATGCCCATGCTTTGAATGAAGAACTATCTATTGTTTGTGAAAAATTAATAGAAAAATATAAAATTTTGAAAAAGAAAAGTTTAGAAATTGAAAAAGAAAATAAAAGTTTACATTCTAGACTTAACAATGTTTTGCAAGAGAAGGTTGAGGTCTATAATGAAAGGGATTCATTGAGATCTCAATTAGAACTTGCACTTAAAGAAAATGAATTTTTGAAAAATCAAAATGATTGCCATGTTGTTTTGAAAAATAATGAGGTTTTATCTTCTAAAGTAGATTCTACTTTAAGAGATAACAATATTTTGAAAAATGAAATTGAATTTATTTCAAAAGAATTAGAAATTTGTTTAAAAAAAATAGAGCTTTGAAAAATAAAATTGATGCACATGTTTGCCATGCTAGGGTAGTTTCACCTAGATCACCCCTTGCATGCTCCACTTCTTCTATAATTAAAAATGATATAAATATGTTGAAGAAGAATATGGATTGTTTGGGCTCCACTTTGAGCCAATGTGCCAAGAGCCATACACATTTGGAAACTTTGTTTCGAAAGAAACAAGTTCCATCTTTTCATGCACACCCTCCACGGCATACACATGCTCCTCACGGACACCATCACACTATGTATGCTCATGTGTACACTTGTACACATTGTGGACGTATGGGCCACCTTGCTAAATTTTGCTTTGATAGATTACATACTTCAAATTTAGCAACTAATTTGTTTGGGTTAGAGAAGGTACTAACCCTCATGGACCCAAAAGAGTATGGGTACCAAAGACCACCCTCCTTTATTTGATGTAGGTGTGGGCTCTCACATGACGTGAGAGTAGCGGTACCTTGGAGTGGATGCGTTCCGAGCTTCATGGAAATCAATTGGATGCATCACTTTCAAGGGAAGTTTGGTGGGAGGACCACCTTGGTTTGGAGAACTAGAGCGGTGCCCTCCTGGTTTTGGTATCGAATCTCTAACTCCTTATGTTTACATGCTTTCCATGTTTATCTTTCATAGCATGTTTTTGATGTTTGTTGATTACTATGAAATGTCATGCTTATTAGATTAGTGATATACATGTTTAGTTATTTTGAGACACCCATGTTTAATATGGATAAATTCTTTTGTGTTCTCACTATATGGTTGCTATTGCGTATATATATTTCTAATAACATGTGGATATTCATAATAATCATGTTTTTGCTTATCATGTTGATTTTTATCGTGTTTTGATGCTTCATGTTAAGATTACTTGTTTAGATGGTAGTTTTCATTAAAACTAGGTGTATACTTGTGCATATAGTGGGCCACAAATAAATCTATATATGTTTGAGCTTGAATGCTTATTTGAACCCATTAGATGTGCTAGTATAGTCTAGTTTTGATGATTCATGCATTTTAAACTTGTATTCCTATTTTTGGATTTGTTTTATGATTTTTCATTTCATGTATATGTGAATTTTGCCAAACCTTAAGTTATACATGTATACCCTTTGAGTCATTTGCCTTTCATGCAAATTTATATATATGGACTCAATTTTGTTTAAGGATATGTATGTATACTTATTGTGTTGACAATTCATACATATACCTTGAAATGAAATTTGTTTTGGTGAAAATTTAGTTTTTCTAGATTTCATGTTTATTTGTTTAACTTCATGTATATGTCTATTTTATCCAAATTATTATTATACATATACATCCTTTTTGAGCCACGTGCCTTAATGCATATATTTTGTGGACTCGTTGTGTTTGGATATGTATGTATACTTTAGTTTGTATAGGACATACATATACCTTGAAGATTAAATAAATTTTGGTGATTTTCGTTATTCAAGGAATTTTGAGCTTAATTGGAAATTTCATAATGCCATGTCACACATTACTTATACACTCACCATTTTTTAAATATTTCTCATGAGTATGTTTTCATGAGCATGTATGGACTTTATTGAATATTGAGTGTTTTTAAGTGTTATGTGATTTACATGTGTTTTATGAAAATTATTTTTAGTTTATTCCTTGCTTGAAGGATTTCGTACTAGTTTAAAAAAATTTTCCATTTAACTAGTTACGGTATTCTTCATTTTGGTAGAGTTTTTCAAACAAAGCTTATTTTCAAATCTATTTTTGAAAACCCCTACCAACAATAGGAGGTTGGATGGGAGATCATGTTCATGTATGCTTTAAAATGAAAATCATTTAAAACTTGAACCATGATTGGGAGGTATAGTAATATGAGATATACATTTGATCTTACTGTTTCAATTGGTATCATTGGACTCTTTCAATTGGTATCAATTTTGATCTTTTTTGTATACTCATATTTGTTTGTATGTATGTATGATTTCAATTTCAAGAATATCAATTTCTATTGGTATCTATCTTTCATACATATGTTTTGTTTATGCTAGAGCTTGAGGTTTAACTTTACTTCAATTGATTCAATTTTCAATTGGTATCCTATTGCAAGCCTATGCATGTGTTTATTGGTATTTCATAAAGGGGGAGAAAATTCGATTTTCATGTTTACAATTGGTATTTGATTCCCACTCCCTTACTTTATGATAGAAAATAAATTAAATTTGGTATCATATGTTCAAAATGAAAAATTATTTACAATTGGTATCAAAATTTTTGTTTAGACAATTCAAAATTTATTATGTTTAATTTCAATTGATATCAAGATTTTCATATGTTTTGCTTAAAATTGGTATCAATATTTTTGTTTACTTTTAATTGGTATCAAGATGCTCTACTTTGACATATTTTTTAATTGATATCTTAATTGAATGTAATCCCTTATTGACTTTGTTTTTGTTTTAGACAAAAAGGGGGAGAATATTTTTATTGTTTTCAACCTTTTGTTGATTCATTGTTTTCGAACAAAAAGGGGGAGAAAAATTCATTGATTTAGTTTTTATTTTTACCCCTTATTGAAGATTGATTCTTTGCATTAAAAAGAGAGAGATTTTGTTTTGTTTTGACTGTTTACCCCTTTGTTGATGATTGACAAAAATGGGGAGAATTATTTTTGAGTTTATATATGCACATTTATGTTTTGCATATATTAAGTTTAATTTAGTTGTTTAATTTTAATTGGTATCTAGAGCATGTTTTGTTTTTGAACATTTCATTGGTATCTAGAACCATTTATTGTTTATGCATGATTATGCATTGTCATTAATTGCATATTTATGTTTATTTGTTTTATGCATGAGTTAAGGGGGAGCTTCTTTGAAGCTTAACTTTAATCCATGCATATATAACTCCATGAGTTTTGTCATCATCAAAAAGGGGGAGATTGTTGGCCCAAAGGCCTTCCACCCTAGTTTTGATGATGATTAACTCATGTAGTTATGTTTACTAATAATCTTGTGATTTTAAGTTTCAGATCATTTACCAAGATATTAGTTAGTGATTAGCTTCAACAAGGAGTTTAGAAGCTTTTCATGGTGATTCCCGTGCCCGAGCATCAAGATCATACCTTTGCACTCGGTGGATCACGTTTGGGATCGAGTCTACTTGAAGATGGAGATCGTCAAGAAGACTTAGGTATCCTAGTTTAGATAGTGTGTTTAGATCCATTTGTAAAGCTTAGTATAGTTGATATGCTCAAGTGCACAAAACACACACGTTTTATGTTTGGATTTGATTTTCATGAATAGTTTAGATCAAAACAAGTTTAAATAATTTTTATGTATATTAGATGTGTTCAATATACATACATGCTTCATTTCTTAAACAAACTTATTTTGATATGTCTATTCATGAGTTTTAGGAAAAATCAGATTTCCTATTGAAAAATCCAAGTTTGATAAAAATACAAGATTTGGTTTTTGGTAAAAATGATAAGACACAAAAATAGTTCATATTGATTGATATTTGAGCCAAACTTTTTATCACATGTTTAATTATCAATGCAAAATGATAAAACTATTTTGGGTATTTTTACAAGACTTAAAAAGATTTTTATAAATATTTTTAACAAGTGTTTCTGTCCCAGAACAGTGTCTGTCAGGCCAGGTCGGCCGACCGCATGGGTCGACCGAACCATGGGCCGGTCGACCCGTACGGTCGACCGACGTGCACAGAACCGTGCACGTCTGGCACACACAGGGACGGTCGGCCGGGGCGGCCGACCGGACCAGAGAGCTCTGCTCTCTGTTTATTTGGGTCGACCGGGCGGTCGACCGGGTTGCCCCAACGGTCACATTTCTGACCGTTGGCGGTCGGCCGGGCCGGCCGACCGGTAGCCTGTCAGGCTGCCAGATCAGCCTAACGGCTAGTTTCTGTTTTGGCCTATATAAACCCCAACTCTTTGGGATTTTGGCTAAGGTTTTTACAAGAGAAAAATTCTCAGTTTCCCAAAGTTTAAAACAAGTTTTCAAAAGAGTTTTTGGGCTTTAAACTTCCAATCTTATTTGTTTTAGGTTTTTGGAAAAATCAAAGAAAAGAGAATTTTGGGAGATTTGTCTTGGCTTTCATTTTCTATCTTTTACAAGAGTTTTCCCAAGTATTTTTCTTTGAGTTTTTGTTTTCCAAACACCTAGTTTTTTCACTTGAGCTATATCTTCTATTCTAATCTATTTAGGACCTTGTTTTGTGGAAAAGAGAAAAAAAAAAGTTTGTTTGAGGTTGTTGAGCCTCTAAGTTGTAAACCCTCCTTGCTTTGTGTATCCCTCTTTGGTAGAGGTTGATCGGAGTGGTATTGATTTGCTCCCTCTTTGGTAGAGGTTGAGGCTTGTTGTTTGCTCCCTCTTGTGAGAGGTGGAGTTTGGTTTGTATCCCTCTTCGGTAGAGGTGGTTGTTGTTGTTGTTTGGCTACGGGCCTACCCCTCGGTTGTGAGGCGGTGTTTGAGAGAGGAGTTCGGTACTCCCTTGTTGTAAAAATCCTCCTCCGTGGAGGTTCCCTCGGTGGGAGTCCTCGGTGGACGAGATAGTGGATTGAAAATCCTACACAGTGGTTGATTGTAACACAATATTGCATATTTTACCACATAATCCCCATGCATATTACAAATAAATACATGATTTTTACTAATCTTCTCTACATATTTGCAGGTACACACTTAATGAAAAGATAGCCCATTAATCACTTTAATTAGCAATAATTAAAGTGATTAAATCAAGATTAAGATAAGCCCCAAGATTTCAAATCAGATTCTAGAGAGATCCGCGCAACAAACGAAGAATCCAGAAGGTCCACGTGGTCAAACAAACTCGTAACAACCCACAACAGAAAGCGGTTGCGCAACGGCCACAGTTAAGCCGCGCCTTGCCGCGCCCTGGCGGCAGATCTGGGGCCGTTGAGCCCCAGATTTTGCGCCAACAGACTGGGTTCTGGATCCTTCTCCTGGGGGCTATAAATACCTGCACTTGGCCTGCGAGCAGAGACGGAATGGAGAAGAGAGGAGAATTCTTTAGTTGTTGTAATTTTGTTTAGTTTTTCTCTAGGTTTAGTTCTTTAGATCCCTCTTCTTCTTCTCTAGAATTCATTGTAAAAGAGAGTGATTGTGAGAGAGAGAGCTTGTGTAATCAAGGGTGACACTTGAAGCAACAAGGATTGATCCATTCTCCTTCCTCTACTTGAGCTTGGTTCTAGTTTATGTGCTTTCTTTAATTGCTTTCTTTATTGCTTTCTTTAATTCCTTGCAAATTTACTTCATGCTTTGTTTTACTTCTCTAATGGCTTTTAGCTAATTCCTTCTCCATGTACTAGCTAACCACTAGCCTTGCCATCTTCACTAACTCATGGGTGATCGCTTTTGTTCATCTTGCAAGTTGTATGGTCTTTCTCTTCTCCGATGGGTAAAACCTCCCGTCATCCAAGTGAGAAAGTAATTAGGTCAACACGCAAGACGAATCCCACGCCGATGGAGTGACAACATGAGGCAAGCGTTCACTATCACGGAGTTTAGTAAGTATTGGTAAGGTAGTAAGGTAAGCTAGTCATGGAATTCTTCTTCTTTAAGTTTCTTTTTCTTTTCTTGTGAATACCAAATCCACTATTGATTTCTTTTCCGACTTTTCCACCATGAACATAACCACCTTTTCTTTAGTTTCTTTTTCATTTGATTCACTAATTTTATAAGCAAGAGAAGAATTTTCGTTTACATTTCTTCACTACAATTCGTAACGCTTCCATCGCTAGCTCTCCCTGAGAATCGACTCGGTATAGCCTTATGCTATAGCGGAGACAAGAAAGGGGTACATAAAATACATTTTTATACTCATAATAAGTATACCTTCTTAGTCTTAATCAAAATGGCGCCGTTGCCGGGGAGAGCAACGAATTTTCTTTAAAGTGAGAAACTAAACGAACTTTCTTCTCTGTTGTAGGTTACAGGAGAAGAAACAGGAAAATTTTGCTTGCAGTGACATATAAGTGGACCTGGGCCTCTGCTCTCGAAAGCAGAGACCAGGATCCCTCAGTTTTGCCGCTGAATCCAGGTTTTTGCCGCGGATCTGCGGCAATTCTGAGTGAACTACTTACAATTTTTCTGCAGGGGCTCTGATTCTGCAAAACACAGCTGCTGATATAATTGAATTCCTGTATCTTTCACCTGATATCTGCTAATTTAAACAACAGTAAAAAAATTGGTTGAAATTGTTAAAAATTGATTAGACATTTGCATTTCTAGGCACGTGTCTTTTCAATTCATTTACTTTTACTGTTGAAGAGTGCTGGAGGCAAGGTACGTTTTGCATTGCATGTAGACTAGGAATCTTCTCTTGCTTGATTTTCATGCTTTGAGTGAATCCTAGTTATATTTCTTGTACACTTGCACAATTCATTTTAAGGGCATAACCCGTAAATAAGATAAGGTGGGGAGTTCATTACCCTTTCCTTAGCCCGAAAATCATTTTCCCAAGCACTCACTAACCCAAGCCTAATTTAATAAAAAAATAGACGTTGGCCCTAGGGACATCTCGGACTCATTTAGGAGATTATCCTAAGGGGGAAAAGTGTTGGAATTTAACTCTTGCAAAATCAGTGTCTAGGAAAGGGGTTGAGGGCCGAAAGCCCGAAGGTTGCTGGTTACTTAATTAAGGAACGTCTTCGGACGGAAAACCTCCCACCAACCTTACCCTTCCCTGGCTGATTAGCTTGTGGTTAGAGTCTACACTAAACCTCCCGTGGACAGTCTATCAGTTAGGAGTCGTCTAGGTCCTAAGTCTACCCTAACTTAGGTTAGAATTTTTCTTTCTTTTGTTTGTTTGTTTGTTTGTTTGTTTTTGTTTGTGATTGTGTGATATGGCCTTCAACAATTCTTTCAATAATAATCCATATTTCACACCATCTCCATATTCGGATAATTCCAACCCGGTATTTTACAATATGCACCAACCAAATACACCGGGTTGGCCTTATCCGAATCAATATGACCCATACCCCCCATCTAATAACTATAATTTTCATAATAATTTCAACTCTTCACCGAGTAATTGGGGATTCCAGTCCCCCGAGTTTAATTATCAACCTCCTTGTCCACCATATTCACCGAGTCCACAATATCCACAATATTCATTTCCAGAATCCGCTTCATATACTCCTTTTTCTGAACCACCAATTGAAGAAAAATCTGAGTTACTCAGGAGTATAGAAGCTAATCTTCAAAGGGTCGAGCAACAACTTCAAGAAACATTTGACCCTCCAATTCCACAGTATTTTCAAGAGTCTTACTCACTTCCACCTTTTCCTAATGAACAACCATTTGTCATGGAAACGAGTAAAGATTTCTTGTGTGAGTCCAATTTTCCATCACCATACATTTTTGACTCACAATTTCATCACCAATTCCAAAACAACACTTCATCTTTTCCACAAAATGATGAACCAATGAATTGTGAAAAGATGCTTGAATTCTTGGCTCAGACTCGAAATACTCGTAATCGTGACGTAGAGTTGATGATTCAAACTCTTCATTCTCATTCTTCTAATGTCACTAACCATTCTGTCCGAGCCAAAGAATCATGTTGTTTTGGAAATCAAGATTCAATTTCAGCACACCCACCTGAACTTGTCCAAACTTCAGATCCAATTGACATTTTGGCAAGTTTTTCATCCTACAAATGAACTTGTCCAAACTTCAGATCCAATGACATTTTGGCAAGTTTTCCTTTCCCTGAAATTGAACTTGAACATGATTATGATCCTGAACTTTCACCAGATGATTCAACTCTACTTCCTGATTCAATCATGACTTCCATATCCTTACCTGATTTCAATCCATTTCCAAAGTCAGAATTGAATCCAGTACCTATCCATTGTGAAATTGAATCACCAATATTTTATGATGATCACATTGAACTTGGCCAATTTCATACTTCTGAAAATCTCATTGATAAATTGGCAAGTTCACATTTTTCTGAAATTGAATTACATAAGGAATGTGATCTTGAACTCCAACTTAGTGATTCAATCCTCTTTTCTGATTCGATAATGACTCCGGTATCTCTACCTCACATCAATCTTTTCCCGGAGTCAACCTTGGATCCTTGCCCAATTCACAATGAAGTTGAATCACCCATTTTTGAGGATCATATTGAACTTGCTCAATTCTACACTTCTGAAGATACAATTGACAAATTTGCAAGTTCTCATTTTTGTGGAATTGAACTCAATGAGAAATGTGACTTTGACCCTCAAGTTTGTGATTTAGTTCAAATACCTGAATCATTAATGACTCCTGTTTTGTTACCCAATTTGAGTAACATTTTAGAGTCAGTTTTGATTCCCAACCCTCCTGAACTTGAATCACTAATCTTAGATAGTCACATTCCATCATGGGAAACTGAATGTGGACTTGAGCTTCATTTTCTTGACTTGGACCCAGTTCTTGAATCCATTCCGACTCCTGAACCTTTACTTGACTTCATTCACTTCCCTGAGTCGGTGTTCCTTTCCGAGTCCAAGTCAACCGTTCTATCATTCCATATTCCATTCTGGGACAAGGTAGTTGATAAATTTAACTCAGAAATTATTTTAAAAATTTGGAAATTAGATGGGGGCATGTACATAATAATCTTAAATGCACACATCATTTTTGTGGGTCATATTATTGAAATTTCTGGTGGGTTCCTGAAAACCCAACGACAAGTTGATTGGGCCATGTTCCGTGGACCAATCCGACCACCACCGGAACCACCACCTTAAGGTAATTTTTTTTTTTTACTAACATAGGATTTACTAACATAGAATTTAGAAAATAAATAAAAAATAAATAAATAAATAGAAATAAAGGAGGGATTTTTATGCTTAAAAGGAGTTCCCACACTTTCCAACTTCCAATCTTTCTAAATTCCTAGGATTCTCTCTCTTCCCTAGGATTCCATTCACATTCAAAATCTTTGACCTAGGGTTGTAATTAAATCTTTGACCTAGGGATAATTTGGAAACCTAACTTTTCTCCCTCCTATAAATATTCCTCTACCCCATACTTCAGCCCTCACACGAGAAACTCTCTTCAGATCCCCAATCTCCTCTCAAAAGCGCAGCCTCTGCAATTTTCTTCTCCCCAGATCTCTTCACTTTGCCGCGGATCCGCCGCCCCAGCCGCGCAAACGCGGCAATCCTGACGTTTCCTGTGCACAGAAATTTCTGCACCAGTCGATCTGAAGCACTGGTGGCCGATCTGGTGCTATATCTTCCTCCAGAGTTCCCTGCACCCACAACAGAGATTGATTTTATTCCCCCCACGTAATCCGGGGGTGGTTCGAATTCACATCTCTTCCTTTTTACTGCTTCGATCTTGATTCATATTATGGCACCTGCAATTTTTGTTGAGAAGGATTTTGGGCGGATTTTGTGTGATGTGAATGGTTATGGGCATGTATTTTTAGAAAGAATTAGAGCTAGGAATTGGTACACGTTAGTATACGACAACACTGAGACCGATGCATTTTATTGTCCCGAACTAGTGACAATGTTTTACACGCATCTTGACCAAGCATCGATTGATACACACATGTACCAGTTCACTGTACACATGCCCACTGGAGACTTGTTTATCACGCTTCCTCTTCTTGAGGAAATCACTTCTGTCCCAATCGTCACACAACACAGCGAGCCTCTCCCTTTGATTGATTATATGACTGTTATGGGAGCTCGTTGTACTGAGCAGGATCGTGGGCTCAAAGCCAGTACTATGTTTAGAAATGTTCATTGCGTTGGACGTTGGATCCAACGCAATATTTTAGGGCTTGACCACACCTCCTCTTTCAACAGACCAGTGTTACAAATTATACATGATTTAATGACTCGTCAACACTCGGTTTGTTTGAACAAGGTCATCTTCCATGCACTTATCGCTAACTCTTCACGCACACGAGGTGCCAAATACTCTCACCCCATCCTGATTACACGTTTGTGTAGGACTTTCCTACCAGACAGTATTTTTGATTCATTCGATAGAGTATTTGTTGCACCCGAGAGACCTACCAGTGCGTACAATAGTTGTTTGCATGCGGTCTGGACACCTACAGTCCAAACCGAGGATGTTCCGGTAGAGTCCTCATCTGAGGAGAGTTTTGATGCAGAGGATGAACCTGAATTTTGGAGGCAGGACACCCCACGTGATACACATGCCTTCATGTCCTCCATCTGGAAGGGCATGAAGAAGATTTTTAGGGGTCAAGTGAGGCTGAGGAAGAAGGTTGAGGAGGAATCATCCAGGTTATCCTCCAGGTTAGATGATATTGAGGCGACGCTGAGGAGAACACAGTCGGCAGGACCCAGTACTACTGCGGGTCCAAAGAGGAGGAGGGAGTGACTTTTTACCTTACCTATTTCATGCATCATTTTTATCTTGCATACATTGAGGACAATGCATGAGATAGGTATGGGGGGTATGTACTAACATAGGACTTTTTATTTTCTTTATAGGATTTTTATTTTTTAGGATTTTTATTTTCTTTTTAGGTCTTTTATTTTTAGATTTTATCTTTCTTTTTAGATTTTATCTTTTCTTTTAGAAAAATTAAAAAAATAAAAAAATAAAAAAATATAAAAATAAAAACTTTTTGAAATAAGAGACAAAGTTTTGATCTATTTTTAAGAAAATTAAGATGTGTCTTAGGAATTAAGAAAGCCTTAATTATGACATCTTAAACCTAGTTGAAATAATAGATCTTGTTTGAGATTATAGGCTAAGTAAGTAAAATTGGTGAGATATTTTTATCTTGAATTTTTTTTGCCTTAGATAATATGCACTTTACACTTACACATTTCTTGGGATGGAGACAAAGACCAAAAATGCCATATAAATAAAAAAATAAAAAAAATATATAAATAAAAGATCACTTATTAAGCTGGATAACTATGCCTCAAGAAGCATGGTTACTCACGCCTAACGGTGATCTCACTTATTAAGCTGGATAATTGTGCCTCAAGAAGTATGATTATTCACGCCTAACGGTGATTAAGAATAATCCCCTTTAGTTTTGTGGCCTTTTTCACTCGAGACCTTAAACCCGAGGGATGTTTTCTCATTTGGTGCCCTAAGACCGTCTGGTTTGGGAGTCATCGGTTAAAGGCTCGCTACATGGGTAAACTAGAAAGCCTAAGAAAACTAAGGGAAGAAAAAAAAATATATATATATATAAATAAATGGCTTGATGGTTAGAGTTGAAATCCCAGAAATTTTCACAGAGCACGGTGTGCATAATATCTAGGTTTTATGAAAGATAAAGTATTCAAACCAATTTTGAATTCTTACCTTAATTGAAGACAAGATCTTGCATGGAGACTAAGTTTAAGAAAGAATAATTATAGGTGGACTTATGACCTAGGATCACTTATATTTTTGCAAAAATAGTTCGTAAACTTGTCTCTTATTCAAAATGCATTTTCAAAACACTAACATTTGTTTTCTTTCTTTATGGATTTTGTGGGTGTAATCCCCTGAAAACCCTCAGGAGACAACACTCCTCCTCTAGGGTAACCTAGAGGTTTAACGGCTTGTTGCACATGCTCAGTGCAATCGCGTCACCTGTGAAAGTGGTGTAATAAAATTGGTAGTTAGGATTTTTCTTTTCTTTTCTTTGTTTTGCTCGGGACGAGCAAAAGAATAAGTGTGGGGGTGTGATTGTAACACAATATTGCATATTTTACCACATAATCCCCATGCATATTACAAATAAATACATGATTTTTACTAATCTTCTCTACATATTTGCAGGTACACACTTAATGAAGAGATAGCCCATTAATCACTTTAATTAGCAATAATTAAAGTGATTAAATCAAGATTAAGATAAGCCCCAAGATTTCAAATCAGATTCTAGAGAGATCCGCGCAACAAACGAAGAATCCAGAAGGTCCACGTGGCCAAACAAACTCGTAACAACCCACAACAGAAAGCGGTTGCGCAACGGCCACAGTTAAGCCGCGCCTTGCCGCGCCCTGGCGGCAGATCTGGGGCCGTTGAGCCCCAGATTTTGCGCCAACAGACTGGGTTCTGGATCCTTCTCCTGGGGGCTATAAATACCTGCACTTGGCCTGCGAGCAGAGACGGAATGGAGAAGAGAGGAGAATTCTTTAGTTGTTGTAATTTGTTTAGTTTTTCTCTAGGTTTAGTTCTTTAGATCCCTCTTCTTCTTCCCTAGAATTCATTGTAAAAGAGAGTGATTGTGAGAGAGAGAGCTTGTGTAATCAAGGGTGACACTTGAAGCAACAAGGATTGATCCATTCTCCTTCCTCTACTTGAGCTTGGTTCTAGTTTATGTGCTTTCTTTAATTGCTTTCTTTATTGCTTTCTTTAATTCCTTGCAAATTTACTTCATGCTTTGTTTTACTTCTCTAATGGCTTTTAGCTAATTCCTTCTCCATGTACTAGCTAACCACTAGCCTTGCCATCTTCACTAACTCATGGGTGATCGCTTTTGTTCATCTTGCAAGTTGTATGGTCTTCTCTTCTCCGATGGGTAAAACCTCCCGTCATCCAAGTGAGAAAGTAATTAGGTCAACACGCAAGACGAATCCCACGCCGATGGAGTGACAACATGAGGCAAGCGTTCACTATCACGGAGTTTAGTAAGTATTGGTAAGGTAGTAAGGTAAGCTAGTCATGGAATTCTTCTTCTTTAAGTTTCTTTTTCTTTTCTTGTGAATACCAAATCCACTATTGATTTCTTTTTCGACTTTTCCACCATGAACATAACCACCTTTTCTTTAGTTCTTTTTCATTTGATTCACTAATTTTATAAGCAAGAGAAGAATTTTCGTTTACATTTCTTCACTACAATTCGTAACGCTTCCATCGCTAGCTCTCCCTGAGAATCGACTCGGTATAGCCTTATGCTATAGCGGAGACAAGAAAGGGGTACATAAAATACATTTTTATACTCATAATAAGTATACCTTCTTAGTCTTAATCAGTGGTGTAGGCGGGGATGTAGAGCTAGGTGCTCGAACCTCGAAACATATCTTTGCCTTTGCGTTTGATCCATTGTCTCTCAACTCTTTCTCTCTCATTTATTTGTGCAAAGCATCACTCATATCATCATATCATATATTGCTTGTGTGGCCTTGCATCTCTTATATTGTTCATCCTTATATGCTTGGCTTGCTTGTGTGTGTGCCTCACTTATACTTAACCACAAGAGCTTCACATAGCACCTCAACCCATATCTAGGGGAATCAAGAGGAGTTAGTCCAGAGCCCTTCACGGGGAATTCGGCTACACTTATGTGGTGTATTAAGTGTGTTGCAAAATAGTTTTTAAGCTTCCGCATTTAGCGCACTTAGTTTATAGATTAGCACTTACACCTATTCACCCCCCCTCTAGGTGTTTTTTCACCCCTTACTTGATAATCAATATGAATCTAATAGCCTCTACAAGCCCTTTCTCTTGCAAGAGTCATTGATGGCTCATGATTGTAATCACCTAGAGGGAGGGTGAATAGGTGACTAGCTAATCTAATGGTCAATAATGCGGAATTAAAACTTATTAATGCAAACTAAAACTTCTTGAACTAAATACCACGTATAACACAAGAGTGTAACCGAATTCCCCGTGAGGGGCTCTGGACTAACTCCTCAAGATTCCTCTAAATAAGAGTTGAGGTGCCGCGTTGGCTCTCTTGGTTGAATACAAGTGTTAGCAAACAATCCCCAAGCATATAACAATTAAGCACACAATATATCAAGCATATAAAGATAAAGACAATATTAGCATGCAAGATATAAAGACAAGTAAGAGATGGAGAGAGAGCAATCGCAAACACGAGAGATTTGTTTCGAGGTTTAAGCACACTTGCTTTACGTCCCCGCCTTCAACACTATGAAGGATTTTCACTAAAATCGATCCCACCGGATCACTTGGTGCCGCAACACCTACAAGGCGAGTTCACACTTGAACTCCTTGGACTCTCTAGTCCCTTCACTTGTTCCCGATCACACCGCAAGCCCACAAGCTCGCCGAGGCCACACCTCAAACTCCGAGTTCACACAAGAACCCGAAAACACCGCGAACCCGCAAGTCCGCCTCCTCAAAGTACAAAGTAGAACTTTGGTGATCACAACACTTTGATCACCTAAAAATCCTCTCACAACAAAGATCCCTATAGGTAGATATAGCAATGGATAGCTCAAGTGTTTGTGTGAGAAAACTAGGATGGAACGTGTGGAGGAAAACACAAGAATCACTTTGAAAAACACTCTTGATAAACTTCCCTTTTGATTGGAAATATTTGCTCTCAAAACAAGTGGAGAAACCTCTTAAAGGATGTAGGAAAAACTAGTGCAAAACCCACTTGAAAACATCTTGAAATAGTCCTTATAAGCCCCCTTTTTATAGGCTAGAAAAACTAGCTGTTGGGGCAATTTTACAGCCCAGACGGCTGTCGGTCGACCGCCAACGGTCAGATTTCTGACAGTTAGAGCCTCGGTCGACCGGCCCGGTCGACCGTGGCCTGGATACAGAGAGCAGTCGCTCTGTCCGGTCGACCGCTCGGTCGACCGGGGCCTTTCCAGAGAGCAGAGCTCTCTGGACGGTCGACCGAGACGGTCGACCGGTCCTCCAGCCAGACTGGCGTGCACGTTTGTGCACGTCGGTCGACCGACTCAGTCGACCGACTCCTAGCTCGGTCGACCGGTCCGGTCGATCGGCAGAAGCCAGGACAGGTCTGTTATAGGAATTAAAAACTTGGTATTTTATCTTAAATAAAATCTCATAAATTCACGAAAAATCTACAAAAATAGGTTCAATATTATACTTTGATAAACAAACATGTTTGAGTAAAATCAAGACATGTTACAAACATTTTGAACTATTTTTGTAACTTAGAAATTCTGGCTAAAAACAAAATTTGTAATTTTCAAAATTGGTTTTTCCAAAACTTATTTTTTCAAAACTTCTCCAAATACAAAAACAAGATATTTTAAACACTTTTAAAGCATAGAGTGTATGGATATGATCCACTACACATACATGGTGAAAAATCTATGTTTTTGACAATAAGCACTAAACATGATTTTAGTTAAAGATATGTATACTTTGAATTCCAAAAACCAAACTGGTATTTTTCAAAAAGAAAACTCTTTTGTATTTTTCCAAAATAAAAATTATTTTATGAAAACACATCTAAATTAAGAGCGAGTGTGTATATGGTATACTTGAGCAATCCACCAACTATTCTATCCTTTACATTTTAATCTAAAACAAAATCTTAATAAAACAAACCTAGACACAAGTCTTGATCTTGAAGATCTTCACTTGAAGTCTTCTTCTCCTCTTGACTTGGTCCAATCTCGATCCAAAGAGCTAGACTCCTCTTGAGTACTTGATGTGGTCTTGATGCATAAGCTCTTGAATCAAACCGTGCTAGCTCCAAAACTTGACTTTAAATCCTTTATTGAAGCTAAACACCAACTAAGATCTTGATCATAAATCTGAGACTAACTTAACACAAGATCATTAGTACTAAAACTACATGAGTTGATCATTATCAAAACTAGAGTGATGGGACTTTGGGCCAACAATCTCCCCCTTTTTGATGATGACAAAACTCATGGAGTTATATATGCATGGATTAAAGTAAAGCTTCAAAGAAGCTCCCCCTTAACTCATGCATCACAATAAAAAAATAGATATGAAAATAAAGCACATAAACTAAATAAATATGTATGCAAATATAAGGAGATAAACATGTCAATCAAGCATAAAACTCATCAAATTCTTTTTCTCCTTTTTGCAAAACAAAACAATATGCATAAACAAGAAATTCTTTTCCAAAACATGCGTATATATCTAAAATACTTCTCCCCCTTTATGTCAATCATCAACAAAGGGGTTAAAGTAAAATACAAAACAATGTTCTCCCCTTTTGTTAGAAACAAAAAAAAAAATCAACAAAAGGGGTGAAATCAAACAAATCAATAAAGAGATATATGTGATATACATTCATGAAGAGGAAGACGCTAAGTTAACTTCCCTACATATATGCATTACATGAAGAAGGGATGACAAGCCCTAACTCACATAACACATAATATGCAATGCATAAGAGGAGATGTGAAGCTCCCCCTACACACGTGTATCGCATAAAGAAGAGTTGTCAAGCTCCTCAATATAAGATACACTCAACATGAATCTATATGTAGAAGAGATGTTAAGCTCCTCTTGCATATAGGCAATACACATCAAAACATTTTTTAATTTACTCATTAAAAATTTTGAATTTTTCTCAATAAAATAAATTTTGAGATATCTTAGTAAATCAAATTTTAAGATACCAATTGTAAATAAACATTACAAATTTTGAATTTTAAACCAAAAATAGAATCATATTGATACCAATTGAAATATATGGATATCAATTGAAGTCAATAGATACCAATTGAAGATTATTGCACATTTTTTATATCAATAAAAATTCCAATTTTAAAAATAATGCATAAGCTTATTAAAATATCAATTGAGATATCAATTGAAAATAAAGATTTGAATCAAGCTTAGCATAAACAAACTTTGTGCTTTAAACATGTAAACCGATTTTAAATCAAGCACAAAAAATCATATATATATGTATGAAAAATGATAATACCAATAGAAGTTGATATAAGTTGAAATTGAAAGCATACATATATATAAACAAGATTATGAGTATACAAAATATATCAATTGTGATACCAAATGGAATTATGATACCAATTGAGATTATGAAGTGAAATTAGTGTATAACTCATAAAAATCTACCCTTTTATGCACAAGATAAAAGATTTTCAATAAGGCTTGCAAGGCATACTCGCCCATCCGACCGCCCTTGAGGGGATAGGTAGGGGTTTTCAAAAATAGAGTTTGAAAAATATTTTTATAGTGAAAACACTATCATTTGAAGAATAAATAACTAGTTAAATTAATTTTTGAAAAAACTAGTTAAAGATCCTTCATAACATGAAACCAAATCATTGTATATCATGAAACATGCTAAATACATAAAGGTTGACACTCAAAATCTATATAGCTTATAAAGACTCATGAAAACATAGTCATGAGAAAACAAATTAAATATGAGTGTACAAACAACATGTGAATAGCATATTCATGAAATTAGTCAATAAAACTCAAAACAAACATGAATATCATTTTATCAAACAATCATGAAAATTCATTTTTCATTTAAAAACAAACTTCTAGGTATATGTATGTTTTTATCCAAAACTAATAATATGCATACATATCCCAAACATAAAATGAGTCTATGATATGATTTGCATGAAGGCAAGAGACTCAAGAGACATACATGTATATTCATTAGATTTGAATACAAATTACATATACATGAATTAAAGCATATAAATAGGCAAAACAAGTGTAAATGAGGAAATCATCAAAACTAGGGTATACATGTGCATATAGTGAGTACAAATGAATAATGAAGTGCAAACGTATATGAATCAAATGTTGCTCACTACTTGTACAAGTATATATCCAAGTTTTGACAAAAACTACATCTAAATTAGTATTTACCACATGAAGCACAAAATAAATAAAACATGAACATGCTAAAAATATCATATAAGAAAAAGCATGTAAATAAATTAGGAGTTTTAGAGATAGTTACCAAACCAAAGAACTATGCTCTAAGTCTTCAAAACATGGTGGTTGTCCCACCAAACTTCCTTGATAGCGGTGCATCAAATGTGTGTCCATCATGTCCATGTGCATCCACCATCAAGGCACCATCCCTCTCACGTTTTGTGAGAGCCCGCACCTGCAACAAATACAAAAGGTGGGGATTTTGGTACCCATTTTCTTTTGGGTCCTTGAGGGTTAGTATTGTAAGGAACCCAAACCTTCTTATTAGCAAAATTTAAAGCATTTATCTTATCATAACAAAATTTTGCTAAATGGCCTTTGCGGTCACAATGTGTACACTTGTACACTCTAAGATGCATATGTGTATGAGTGTGGTCATGGCGTGCAAAGTGTGCATATGTATGATGTGGGTGTTGTGCATGAATATGTGGAGTTTGTTTCTTTGAAAATAAGGACTCCAATCTAGAATGGTTAAAAGCACATTTGCTCAAAGTTGAGCTTAAACAATCAATTTTATTTTTTTAAAATTTAATCTCATTTTGATTAATAGTGGCATGTAAAGCATGGTGAGAATGAGAATCATTTTTCTTTTTCTTTTTAGAAACATTAACTTTTTTCTTTTCAACCATTTTTCTTTTAAAGAAGTATTTTTTTGCAAAGCAACTTCCTTTTATTTTTCCACCAAAGCAAATTTATTTTTCAAAGTAGTGTTTCCTTCACAAAGATCATTCAATTTAGAAAGTAAGGAAACATTTTCATTTTTCAAACTTTCATTTTCTTTTTCTGCGCTTGCAATTTTATTTTTAAAAGACTCATTTTCTTTTAAAACATTTTCAAATCTAGTTTGAAAAGCATCCTTTTCTTTTAACATGCAATCAATTTTATTTTTCATTTTCTTATTATCCTTTTTAAGCATGTCATATTTTTCAAGTAGTTGTTGACAAAATGAAGTAAGCTCATCATAAGACATGTCAACATCTTCTTCTACCTCGGATTCGGTAGTTACCTCAAGAAGGTTATCCCCTTGGACCATGTAGCACACGTTGGAAGCGTCACTTCCAACATCCGAGTCGATCCCCGCATAATATTGTTCTTTTTCGCCAAGGGAGAGTATTGTGTTCTAAACTACAAAAGCCGAGTCAAGATTAGCAACCCTACATAAATAATCATTGTTTAGGGTACTCTTCAATACATGAATGGCTTTTGAGTTAGCCTCAGTATACTTGCTATTATTAACATATGAATCTTTAGTGGTAGCAAAATAAACATGAATACCTAGGCCTTTGAGGTACATAGACATCTTAACCTTTCAAGTTGGATGTTAAGAATGTCAAAAGTGGGAGGTGACATGAAATCCATAGTGTGTGAACAAATATTGTGATTAGCTATAAAATCAGGATCTTTAACTCTAGGTTGTAAGACCCAAATCAAGAGCACTTGGCTCTGATACCAATTGTAATAACCTAGAGGGGGGTGAATAGGTGATTAGCTAATCTAATGGTCAATAATGCGGAATTAAAACTTATTAATGCAAGCTAAAACTTCTTGAACTAAACACCACGTATAACACAAGAGTGTAGCCGGATTCCCCGTGACGGGCTCTGGACTAACTCCTCAAGATTCCTCTAAATAAGAGTTGAGGTGCCGCGTTGGCTCTCTTGGTTGAATACAAGTGTTAGCAAACAATCCTCAAGCATATAGCAATTAAGCACACAATATATCAAGCATATAAAGATAAAGACAATATTAGCATGCAAGATATAAAGACAAGTAAAAGATAGAGAGAAAGCAATCGCAAACACGGGAGATTTGTTTCGAGGTTCGAGCACACTTGCTCTACGTCCCCGCCTTCAACACTATGAAGGATTTCCACAAAAATCGATCCCACCGGATCACTTGGTGCCGCAACACCTACAAGGAGAGTTCACACTTGAACTCCTTGGACTCTCTAGTCCTTCACTTGTTCCCGAACACACCACAAGCCCACAAGCTCGCTGAGGCCACACCTCAAACACCGAGTTCACACAAGAACTCGAAACACCGCGAACCCGCAAGTCCGCCTCCTCAAAGTACAAAGTAGAACTTTGGTGATCACAACACTTTGATCACCTAAAAATCCTCTCACAACAAAGATCCCTATAGGTAGATATAGCAATGGATAGCTCAAGTGTTTGTGTGAGAAAACTAGAATGGAATGTGTGGAGGAAAACACAAGAATCACTTTGAAAAACACTCTTGATAAACTTTCCTTTTGATTGAAAATATTTGCTCTCAAAACAAGTGGAGAAACCTCTTAAAGGATGTAGGAAAAACTGGTGCAAAACCCACTTGAAAACATCTTGAAACAGTCCTTATAAGCCCCCCTTTTTATAGGCTAGAAAAACTAGCCGTTGGGGCAATTTTACAGCCCAAACGGCTGTCGGTCGACCGGCCCGGTCGACCGCCAACGGTCAGATTTCTGACCGTTGGAGCCTCGGTCGACCGGCCCGGTCAACCGTGGCCTGGATACAGAGAGCAGTCTCTCTGTCCGGTCGACCGCCCGATCGACCGGGTCCTTTCCAGAGAGCAGAGCTCTCTGGACGGTCGACCGAGACGGTCGACCGGCCCTCCAGCCAGACTGGAGTGTACGTTTGTGCACGTCGGTCGACCGACTTGGACGACCGACTCCTACCTCGGTCGACCGGTCCGGTCGACCGACAGAAGCCAGGACAGATCTGTTATAGGGATTAAAAACTTGGTATTTTATTTTAAATAAAATCCCATAAATTCACGAAAAATCTACAAAAATAGGTTCAATATTATACTTTGATAAACAAACATGTTTGAGTAAAATCAAGACATGTTACAAACATTTTGAACTATTTTTGTAACTTAGAAATTTTGGCTAAAAACAAAAACCGTATTTTTCAAATTGGTTTTTCCAAAATTTCTCCAAATATAAAAATAAGATATTTTAAATACTTTAAAAGCATAGAGTGTATGGATATGATCCACTACACATACATGGTGAAATATCTATGTTTTTGACAATAAGCACTAAACATGGTTTTAATTAAAGATATGTATACTTTGAATTTCAAAAATCAAACTGGTATTTTTCAAAAAGAAAACTCTTTTGTATTTTTTCAAAATAAAAATTCTTTTATGAAAACACATCTAAATCAAGAGTGAGTGTGTATATGGTATACTTGAGCAATCACCAACTATTCTATCCTTTACATTTTAATCTAAAACAAAATCTTAATAAAACAAACCTAGACACAAGTCTTGATCTTGAAGATCTTCACTTGAAGTCTTCTTCTCCTCTTGACTTGGTCCAATCTCGATCAAAGAGTTAGACTCCTCTTGAGTACTTGATGTGGTCTTGATGCATAAGCTCTTGAATCAAACCGTGCTAGCTCCAAAACTTGACTTTAAATCCTTTATTGACGCTAAACACCAACTAAGATCTTGATCATAAATCTGAGCCTAACTAAACACAAGATCATTAGTATTATAACTACATGAGTTGATCATCATCAAAACTAGAGTGATAGGCCTTTGGGCCAACAATAATGACGGATTCTAATATTCCAACTTGCTAACTCTCTTATTTCATATATGTTTCTAACAGTTTTGATGATCTAATGTTTGCATTTGCTTGCTTTCATTGTAAGTTTGAATGTGAAGAACCATCTAATGTGTCATGCATTGCATTGTCACTTGAAGAAGCCAAGGATTAGTGATGGTCAAGAATTCATATGAGGCAACTATCACTAAGAGGTTAGCATGATTAGTGGACACTTAGTAGTTAGTAGCCATGAACTTTCTTCTCTTTTTAGTTTGTTTTCAAAAATATTTCCAAAACCATTCACTCATTTCTTATCGATGTTTTCAACATCTTTTAGTTCATTATTGTTTTCATCTTCTTCACAACAAGTTTCATCTTCTTTTCTATTTTGTTTTTAAACACACTTTCTAAATCACTTCACTTTTCACTTCATTTCTATTTTCTTGCTTTTGATTTACCGATTCCATAACCACTTCTCTATTATTTTCATATCGATGATTTCATTGCCTTCTCACCTATCACTTCTTGTTTTCTTTCCTTTTTCTTTTTCTTTTTTTTTAACAAAGAAGAACTTGTTAATAACCTACATGAACAGACTGATAATGTTTTTTATCGTCTCCCGTCCCTTTAGATTCGACCCATAGAGCCTATATGCTATAACGGAAGTATCGAGGAAGCCAAAGTACCATACTTCAAATTTGCTCTGATCAGAAGTTTAACGCCGTTGTCGAGCACGGGAATGGTTTGAACTCACATTTTTGTTAACATTTTCTTTCTATTTTGGTGTGCAGGTCAATTTTTATAAAAACTAAATATTGTAGAAGGCTATTCTTGCTTGCATCTCCCTGCTCTAGAAAGCAGGGAGATTGACCCTATAATTTTGTCGCGCCAGGGCCGTGGGAGTTGCAGAAACGTGACAAATCCTGGGTCTATGGTCTCTAAGTTTTACAGGGTGCTTCAAATGTTCATATATTGCTATATTTTGCTGCTAGTTTTCTATAATTTTGCCTACACACTGCAATAATTAAGAACTAAAAACAGTAAATTGGACACTTTTAAAACGGTTTAAACATTTGCATTTAGGCACGTGTCAAAATTTAATTCCAATATACTGTATTTTGTTCTATTGTTGTGATCTGAACTTAGGTGTACATATGACATTACATATAGCATAGGAGAAACACGTGAGTGATTTACTCGCTTTATGTGTTATTCTTATCTATATTGCACACTTGCACGAATAGAACTTAAGGGCATAGCCCGATACAAGATAAGGTGGGGAAGTCATTACCTTCCTTAGCCCAAAGACCACCTCCCCACTCACACAACCCAAGCCTTAATAAAAATTGATAGACGTTGGCCCCTGGGGATATCTCGGACTCAATAGGAGATTGACCGAGGGTGAAACTTGTGAGAACCATACTCTTGCCAAATCGGTGTTTAAGGTTGGGGTTTAAGACGTTAAACCTTGAAGATCCGATGGTTTAGCGTAATTAAGGCTCGTTGCTTACGCACAGATACCTCCTACCGCATTTTGCCCCTACCTGGCCGATTAGCTTGTAGTCAGGTTCATACAACAACCTCCCCCAGGTAATCGATCAATTAGTAGTCGTCTAGGTTTAGGTCAACCCTAATATAGGCTTGATTTCGATTTTTCCTTTCTTTCTTTTTGATTGTTGTTTGCTTTTTCTTTTTGTTTGTGTTTGTTAGCGACTATAGTATACATATATAAGGCAAACACAATCAGTCATAGTACATTATTTTTTATTATGTCAGTGAATACCAAATAGGATGTGCAGTAGACGTGTCTCATACTACGCCTACCACACATGTCAATTAGGGTTCTAAGTTATTGAAACTGATAGGAAGAGACGTCGTCCATGCTTTAAGTGGATTCCGTACATACCTAAAACCACGATCCAATCACCTAGCGCTAAACTAGGTCCTATCGCTAGATAGTCAATAAATAACAATGAAAACGATACAAAATGTCAATCATCCCTCGGAATTCTGCAGTGAAACCATATCTCGGCTGCGCAACCTGTATCCTAGGTCCACCCAGAATACAGACAATATCTTCTCCGTCATTTTCAATTTCCCAATGAAGTTGTCAGTTTACACTATTATTTAGAACAATTAATATCCATGTTTTTCAATTAGTGGGATGATACAGTGAAAATAACAATGTCAATGGTGTTAACAATAACGATGAGGATAATATCGCAGTGTAAACGGTAGAACAATAGAATAATACATGTATTACGGTCTGACAATATTTTCTCAGTAATTTTCAGTAACATGAATTAATACAATAACAAGTTCGGATATTGCTCAATAGACCGTCTTATCTTGAACTGATCAATATCTCATTCATCTGCACAAGGATATAATAGCAACTGACCCATCAACTTATAGTCTCAATAGTCATGTGAACATCAAGTATCAATCCATATCAAGGTATCTGATACGGTAAATCATCACCTAGATAAATTAATAATCAGTTATCTCATTCCTATCGAGCTACTCCAGTCCTTTATATTATCAGTATATCCATCATCTAGTCACCAATATATCAGAGTCTCACATAAATAGTTAGCTATGTCTAATCATATCCTCTCTATCGAATAACAGTAAGAGTATCGATCAAGATCATCATACGCTCTCACTTTTATCAAGGTCAATCACAAGGTCTAACATAAAAAATATACATTTCAGGTCTACTCCAACTCTAACTAGCTCCATACATAGATCCAAGTATCAAAGAAGAATCAGTCATCTAGTAAAGTAGCATCCTATGTTATCAGTCCTCAATATACAAAAGGATTCTAAATAATCACCAAATAATTATCTCATAAATTCTTCACATAAAATATACCACTTATCCACAAACACGAATCAGGCTAATTATTAGGTCCAGTTAAGTCACAGTCTGAGGTATGCCACAAATAAATCCTGAATCTGAAACAGTAAACAATCTACACATGAAATGATAGCACAAGAATATCTCCAGTAATAGAGTATTGAATCCACTATATATCCATACACTCTATTAATTCATATTATTCCAGTCTGTACTTATTCCTAACTCTAAGTCAATCTCCACTTCAATAAGAGTCTACTGATAAATCTAAGTATCAACAGATCTAATAAATCAAATAATGTTACAAATCGATAAAGTGAGACACCCACATCTCAGTACTAAGATACTAACTCTGCATGCGCGCGTGCGCCATCAACAATATATCCAATTCATTTTCCATCACCAAATCAAACCTCGCTCTAATATAATTCACTGACCAATCTATCAATAAAGCACATCTCATTAATTAATTCTCAAATTTACAATTAAATTCTCATCTAGTTATTACTAATAAGGAAAATCATAACTATCACTCATGAGCCTAGAATACCAGAACAAATCGATAACAGTGTTAATAACAGGGTACACGGTATATCAATAAGACAATCTCAGAGCATCACTGTACAACAATAGTTGCCGACATGAACAGTATAATACAGAAGTCATATAAACAATCGCATGAAACAATAAAATAAAACGCTAAAATTAAAATAGATCAATAAACAAACATTCACATGAAATGACACGGTTTTGGATTCGATTCGTCGCCTGATCTTTACTCCACGACTGGTACTGATCTCCGGATCATCTCATGGATCGGTCTTCAAATCGCCAGTGTATCGGGTCCACAACGAGCACGAATCCGAATTGGGTCCGGGTCTCACCAAACGACTCCATAACGCTGCAACACGTAACCGAACACTCGCGATGATATACAAACACACGCGCACACGTGCATACAAATAAACACACACATACATAGCACAGTATAATCATATATACATTTATACATACATACACATATACTCAAATGTACCACATTTGCCCACACACTTAAATAAAACACAACTCATTAACACATATAACACATAAAATATGAGAGAGAGAGAGAGAACCTACGCATGGCTATGGGAGAGTTCGGCCAAGGGGTGGCGGAGGACGGCGGCAATCGGTGGAGGCAGAGGCCGCGGAGGCAATGAGGGCTGCCGCGGAGAGATGGAAGCCGCCGGAGGTTATGTCGCGTGCTCTAGAGAGGTCACAGGCTGCCAGAGTGGTGAGTGTACGTGACCCAACAACGGGGGAAAGGATGTGCGGCAGGCCAGGAGAGTTGTAGAGGGGTTGCGGCATGGGACAGTGCTAAGCTCAACCAGTGGACTGGGCTTAGGATGGAGCTCGGTTGAGAGGGAGGAGATGCTCTAGGGAGGAGAAGGAAGAGTAGCCCGGGTGGTGCCGTGGAGCATGAGGGGGTGTTGCTGTGGGGGTCTGCCCGCAAGCCAAGAAGGAGAGGGTGGAGGACAAGGGCGTAGGGAAGTGATGCGCGGTGATGTGCTGGTCGGCTCTCGCTCCGGCGGAAGGGGAGGATGGGCTCTGGGTTGGAGGGGGTGCATGGCCGCATGGATGGAGATTGGTGCTGGTGGTTCTCTGTTGGAGGGGCTGTGGTTGGGTGTTGGCCTGGGATGATGCCGTCCAAGGGGGAGAGCGACTATGGGAGCAGGGAAGGATAGTTGGAGATGGAGAGGAAAAGGAGATGATGAGATCTAATCAATTAGGATTAGGATTATGAGATTTGTGATTAAGGGGGATTATTTAGGATTATTATAGGAGAGAATTTGGGTTTGGGTTTCGGGTAATAAGTATTAGGTAATAGGTATGAGTTAAATGAATTAAGATTCTAGGGAAAAGGGAAGGAAAATACAATGAATACTACAATAAAATTAATAATAATACTAATATTAATAACAACAATAATTAACCATAATAATAATAATACCAATAACATTACATAAGCATAATAATAATAATAACAACAACAATAACAATATTATAATAATAACAATGACACTAATAAAAATAAATAATGATAATAGTAACAATAACAATAGTAATAATAGTATTAGTTAACCAAATAAAAATAATAACATTAACAAAATAATAATAATATCAATATTAATAATAATATTAACAAATAATAATAATCATACTTAGTAATAATATTAATACATAATAGTACCAATCAATAACAATAATAATTAACAACAACAACAACAATACTGACAATATTAACACAAATAAAAATAAATAATAATAATAAAAATGAAATAATAATAGTAATAACTACTAATAATAATAATTAAAAACAAAAATAATCATAGAAATAATAGTAATAAGTAATTAAAAATATTGATAAGAAATAATAGTAATAATATATAAAATCAAATTATCATTTACTGTCACAAAATAATTTGTATATTTAATATGATAATAATCACAAGAAGAAGAGCAATAAATTAAGTTAATTAATAATGATAATAATAAAATAATCAGTAAATCAAAATAAATACTTTAAGAAAATAAAAATACAGTATTTTAAATTAGGGATATTACACTTAGATGCCATACATATTCCTCCAAGAATAATAATATGTCTTAAACCTCATTCACTTTGACTTGCTCTCTTCTAATCAAACTCATCCATAAAAGTCCATGAATGCACCAGCAGAGAAACTGGATTAGTTGCAAGAGATGGACAGCCAAAAGAAACCACTCCTTAACCACTCCTTTCAGAACAAATCCACATAAAACTTCCCCCAACATCACTCAACAAGTATAAATAGATAGACATGTAACACACAGAGATTCAAGCAATCAGAAATTCAAAACTCAATCTCCTCCTCTAAGCAGCCTCCCACAATGCCGCGACAACCCCCCTCCAGCAGCCCCGCAACACCTGCAGCAGCAGCAGCAGCCGAGTCTACAGCTGGCCTTGGGGCCACGGCAGCCTTTCTGCTGCTGTGCGCATTTACGGTCATGGCCTGCGCTTCGCATTCCAGGAAGTGCAGATGGTCGACAGTGGCAGGCAGATGGCAGAACTCAGACCCGGTCATCAGCATCCACCAGGTCCAGCCGGGGGCAGACGAAGGCCACGGGAGATCTGCATCTGGCAGAAGGGGATACTCATGGGAGAGAAGTGCCAGCTACCCGACTTCTCGGGTGTCATCACCTATGACTCTGCAGGGAACCTCGTTGCCCCCGGCCGCCCTCGCTTAATGAGCTCCGTCAAATGATGGAAGTCTTGGTGGTGACTCTGTCACAGTCTTGCATTGCTGCGAAAAAATGTTGTTCTGGGTTTGTTTGTTTGTATTGGTTGAGGCTCATTTCAAGAATTTGCTCCTCTTTCACTCTGTGAAGATAAATTTGGCATGGATATATTTAAGCAGACAGTAGATTTTGTTGTATCTTTGAATTAGAAAAAGTTCAGACAAGAGACTGGACAAAATAACAGCAGAGCCTTTTTCATCAAAAGTTTTTTTTATGCGCGCATACACGAACGCACATAAAAAAGCACGAGAATTGGAAAAAAAGAGCAGGGGCTACAAATACCTAATAAAATACATAGAAAAATGATAAATTAAGGCGTAGTCGGTTTGGTACATGGTTACCAAAACAATACGGCATTTTTTAGTTATTTCCAATCCTAACAATTGCACATATGTTGAGCAGATGTGTCAGTACATCAGAAAAAACTGACAAAATGATTTGCAACTATAGAAGCATACATATGCAAATTGCGGCTTTATATGTCAATAAATGTACAGTGCTGAGAACTGGAAGATATCCAATAGGAAGATTTTATCTCCTTAGGCACAATGTGAAACCAAGCTCATGTAATCATATCTGATAGAGTTATCATTTTCGTTCATAAGCAAGAAAATTACATGAATTCTTCTTCCCGTTCTGTCATTCGTATAGCAACTCATTTTAACACCTGTAACAAACTTCTATTTATGATCGACTGTATAGACTTACTTTTTGCATGAGAACTCAGATTCAAAATCTTTCTGAAGCTGCTCTTGAGACTCTGTTTTGCTGCCAGTATGACATAATTGATGAAGCCTCTCTGTAGGTATTCCTCGGGGATGAGATTATGGCAGATCTCAATCTGTTCATCAGCCTCTCGCTTTTTGTCTAACAAGCTGTATATGATGCCCTCTTTAGACATATCAAATACAGTGGTCAGTGCAGCATATAAATAAAAAATCATAGGTAACAGCCTATACAAGCCATTTTATCAAGTGAAAAGCATCAGGAGGTGAAAGGCACGCGAATGTAAATAATATTCAAGAAAAAAGAGGAACTTGGGCAAGTTGGCAACAAATGTGACAAGATTAAAATATCGCATGACATTGATATTTATGTCCATAACAATATTGCTAATACAGCATAACGATATTGCTGATAAAATGAGCTCAAATTGCCAACAAATGGCTGATATTGCCGATTTTGATAAAACCTACAAGGAATCTGATACCAATATCGAGATTTCAAGCCATGGTATGGACTTGTGAGATGAAGATTACAATTTCAAGTCATGCCACAATCAATATGGAGAGAAACCTTCTCCTCTATATTGAGAGAGGGTGGAAGGACCCACCTTACAACTAAAAACTAAAAATAATTTAAGTTTAAAGAAAACGATGAGGAAAGGGCAGATTGTTCCTGTTCAAACTAACAACAACAATAACAAAACTTTTATCCTAACTCGGACCAGAACCAAGAAAAAGATAGTCCTGTATGCTATGAGTAGTAAAAGGCTCAAGGTGAAATTTCTTCTCTCGCAATTGGTTTTCTAAAGACTTAATGGCCATATCCAAGTTATACTGGAAACTTCACAGCATAGTTTAAAATCTTGGTATCAATATCGATATCATCCAATAGTTCTTAATAACAATATCATCAATAACAATCATATCAACAATATCAGCTCTGATGTTGGCCGCTATCATAGGATTACTATTATATTGGGTACCTTAAAACCAACCTGATATGATATTGCTGGTATATACTGAAATCGGCAAATATTTGAAACCATGCTTCACAGTAAATAGCTGTACATACTTTGCTACTGCTGAGCTAAAACTATTGAATTTCTAATAACTATTTTTCCATAAATGAGTTCAGCACTATGCAATTAGAACTGACTTGTGACTTCAACACGTCCAATTGTCATCCCATTTAACAATCCGATGTACTAAACTAACGGTTCCAGTATCATTACTACATAATGTTGGTGCTAAAGTGTATTTTTCCAAATTTTGATTAATAAACTTAAAACAATAACATGCAAAATTCTACTGCTATGAATTATATATGAATAAATATAACAATAGAAAGTAAGAGCTAGCACGTGGTGAGTAGTTGTGCAAACAATGCCCTAAAAGACAATAGACCCGCCTTATCGCTCAGGAGTTGTCGTGGTCATCATCCACTAGCGATAAAAGCCCCGGAACGGTCCAGCACCCAGCTCGAGTCTGGGTCTCTGCTCAGATGAGACGGTCACCCAGAAGAACAGTGTAAAACCAAATAACTGAGAATTGAGAGAGTAGAGTAAGAATAGAGCTTCTCTATTTTGCAGGTGAAATGCTAGCAGAGAGTCTAGACGAGCGAGGGAAGAGAAGAGAGTAGTAGTTTGTGTTTAAGCTTCTGAACTGGGGTCCTATTTATAGCTGCATTAAACCCCGAGTTCAACAACTTGATCTCAGAATCCACGACGGTTTCAACTGCACGATCTCGCGATCTGCGATAAAGTGCGAACGATTGCGCCCAATTCGTGGCTCGGCTCGCGCACGTGCCGCGCCACGCGGGCGGGCGCGCAGCACTGGTGTTGGGTGTGGCGCGCACGTATGGTGTATCCGACCCGTATCCAATAAATCATAACAACTGGATGAGAAAGGTTTGGTATATAAACCACAAACACTTCCATATCCTATCTAATGTGAGACTAAATGAATATGTCAAAATGAGAACTCTAGGGGAAAACAAGTTTTTCTTTTGTTGTGTTCATTCAACCCCCTTTCTCTAAACCATCACCCCATGATTCTTCTTCTACTCCTGGAGAATCTCCTCCCACAACTCCTTCCTCCTACTTCTATTTAAAACCTGAAAAAATTAACAATCATTGTCTCCATAAGATTCTTAGCGCAATCTCTGATAGTCTATATCATATTTATTATGAGTATAAGAGTGTCAAAGAACTATGTACAACACTTGAGGAAGAATATGTCCCCGATGATACTAGAATTGAAAGATTCACTTTCTCCTCCTTTAATAAATTCATGATGACCGATAACAAACCAATCAATGATCAACTTCATGAATTCTAAGATTATATCCGACACTTTCAATCGAAAGAAAATCAATTCTCTGACGATTACAAGGTGTCTTGTCTCATTGATAAACTCTCTCCTTCTTAGTCAATCTTTACTGGAGATATTTGTCACAATCAAGGTGACATAACTCCTATTCAAGCCCTAAAAGCGATTCACATAGAAGACTAGCATAGGAAAAACTCCAAAATTAATTCAGAAATGAAAGCTAAAGTGAAATTGATGGAAGATAAGTTTAAGCGCAAATTCATGAATCTCAAGGGCAAGAAATTCAAAAAACTCAATCACTCCTCTTTCAAACCTCCTCAATCTTTCTCCTTCAAACCAAAACCTTTGGCTAGAAGACTGATAGAAGATTCTGCTACGTCTGCGGGAGAACCAACCAGTTGGCGCCTTAATGTTTCAACTGGAAGAAAGAACCAGTCAAAGTTCAACTAAGAGGAAACGGAAGGAATGACGGGCACAAGGTCAACATGGTGGAACTAAATTCTAACTCATTTAGGTTAGACTCTTCTCTTTTTATTGTCAACTCTATAAACTTTCTTCTCGAACTGGTGGTTAGACTCAGAAATCAATATTCATATATGTACTATTCGCCCTTGGTTTAAACCCTATCAGGAATAACGTGGAGGAAGCGTGAGCCTGACAGATGACTCCACTAGAGAAATAAGTTGAACTTGACGCATTGATCTGAAAATGACCTCCATCAAAATTCTAACTTTTCAAGGTATCCTGCATGTACCCATATTTCGGAGAAATCTAAATAGTGAATCATCATTTCTTGAAGCTGGATATAAGATTGTAAAAGAGTCTAATAAGTTTGTAATCTCCAAATCTAATATTCTTATTAGAAAAGGTTTTGTCAGTGATGACCTTTTCTGTCTCAATGTAATAAACTCTTCTGATAATGAAAAATTTATTCATGTTGCCTTGAATGTTGAATCTTTTGATATCTGGCATGGAAGATTGGAACATATCAACTTCAATTCTATCAAGAAAATAATTAATTGAATCTCATTCTTAAATTTTCCTTTGACTCATCTTCCAGGTGTGAAATTTGTGTTCAGAGTAAACATACCCGAAAATCTTTTCCTTCCATCACAAGGACATTTGAATCCCTCAAACTTATTCATAGTGATGTGTGTGACTCAAACAGATTTCTCACCCGAGACGGTAGAAAATATTTTGTGACATTCATTGATGACTACTCCAAATTCTGTTATACCTATCTTCTCAAATTTAAGGATAAAGTTCTCGATTGGTTCAACGTGTATAAAGTCGAAGCTGAGAACCAACTTGAAAGAAAGATCAAGATCCAAAGATCTGATCGTGAGGGAGTATATCTCAATATGACAGGATTTTGCCAAGAGCACAATATTATTCATGAGGTAACTGCTCCCTACACGCCTCAGTCCAATAGTATAAGCTGAAAGAAAAAACAAAACACTGATGGATATGGAAATTGCATGTTACTCAGCTCAGGTGCACCGGGAACCTTTGGGTAAAGCTTTTCTTTCTGCTTGTTTTATCCTCAATAGGATTTCCCAAAAAGACTAATGTTACTTTCTATGAACAATGAAAAGAAAGAACTAATATTCAATTCTTCAAAAACTGAGATTGCACAGCTAAGGTTTCAATACCAGAACCGAAGAAAAAGAAAATCGGCCCCAAGACTGTTGATGCAATTTTCATCAGATATGCGCTAGATAGTAATGTTAATTGATTCTTAGTGGTTAACTCTGAAACCAGTGAAATATCCAACAACCCATCATTGAAACTAGGGATGATGTCTATTTTAAGAACATTTTTTCTTTCGATCCTAAAATCTCTAGTGATCCTTCTATTACTCTTTCTGCCTATAATATCTCTTCTTCTACTTCTACTCCTGCTACTGATTCTGAACCTAAAAAGAGCAAAAGAATTAGGACTCTTACATCCTTCGGTGAAGACTTCTTTACTTATCTTGTGGAACGTGATCCCGGCTCCTTCAAGGAAGCAATGGATACTTCCGGGTCTCCTTTGTAGAAAGAAATCATTGACAGTGAGATCAAGTTCATAATAGAGAATAACACTTGTATCTTCCTCCTTAATGCAAACATGTAAGTTGTAAATGGATCTTTAAGAAAAAAACTCTGACCGATGTTGATAAATTACAAAGTTTCACCAAATTGGTGGTCAAGGTTTTAAACCAACAAAAGTGGTCAAGGGTTTACTTCTTTGCCAACTATTCTCCTGTTACCAGGATCTCTTCCATCGGCATCCTTCTAGCATTTGCAACAATTCATAACATGTTTATACATCAAATGGATGTTAAAACTGTTTTCCTGAATAGTGATCTCGAAGAAGAGATGTATATGGATCAGCCAGGAGGGTTCATAGCCAAGAGACAAGAAAACAAAGTGTGCAAACTATTGAAGTCATGGTCTAAAACAAGCACCGAAACAATAACACCAAAAGTTTAACAAAATTGTTGCACAATTTGGACTCACTATCCGTAAACATTACAAATGTATCAATTCTAAGAACTTTGATAATGAGTATATCATCAATTGTTTATATGTAAATAATATTCTTATACTTGGAACTTCTCTTGATGCAATCCAAAAAGTAAAAAAATTATCTCTCAAAACTTTGACATGAAGGATCTAGGTATTGCTGATATGATATTGGGAATAAAGATATCAAGAACTCCTAATAAAATTTCATTGACTCTAGCTCATAATATTAAAAGAGTGCTTCACAAATTTTATTTTTATAACACTAAATCAATTTCTACACATTACGATTGTTCAATTGCTTTGAAGAAAAACACGGGTGAGCCTGTGTTCAACTAAAATACTCTCAATTAATAGGTTCACTTCTTTAAATTTTCAACAAAACTAGTCCTGACATCTTTTATGCAGTAGAAAGATTACACTAATAACCCCAGTAGAGAACACTAGACTGCATTAGAGAGTATTCAGATATCTTAAAGACACAATTGGCTATTGTCTAACTTACTTTAGATATCCTGATGTTATAGAAGGGTATAGTGACGCCATATGAGTCACTGACTCCAACAATGTAAAGTCTACTACCATATATATATATATATATATATATATATATATATATATATATATATATATATATATATATATATATATATTCATGTTTGGTGGTGTTACGTCCTAAAAATTCTGCAAACAAACAGTGAATGCCAGGAGCACCATGGAGCCTGAGCCAATTGCTCTGAACACAACTTACTCTAAAGTCGAATGGTTAAGGATCTTTTGTCAGAGTTCTCTATCGTCCCTATACCCATACTTCTTATCTCAGTTCATACTGACTCAAGATCCACCATTGAGATTCTAAAATAAGAGAATGCAAATAAAAAGATGAACAGACATTCAAATTAGACTTAAGTCTGTTCAGCACCTATTAGGTAAAATTGTGATTCTGAACTTTGTAAAGTCTGAAAAGAATCTTGTTGACCCGTTGACTAACTAGTTTTCTAGAAGTGTGGTCCTAAAATCATCGAGAGAGATGAGATTAAGCTCATATTAGAGTTCACTGACAGAGGAAACTCAACGTACTTGATTGGAAGCTGGTTCCGTGAAAGAGATTCCATGTGGTAGAAACAAACTGGACTGGTGATACTCGTGTGGAGCATCGATCTGAATATGTTTATATCTTATATGTAGTATTGTAGCTACTGTCTCTTCTCTATGGTGACGATGCTCTTATGATACATCTAGGTAAGATTGAGTTAAACTCTTAATAAGTCTAACGCATGTAGTATGGAGGGTATAACATCCAGCTGTGGTACCCTTTGAAGACTTACCTACGTGAGAGGAATCATGGCGACCGCAGTTAGGGGGCAGAGCTGACCCTTAGAAACTCTCATAAGTCGATTATTATGAGCATGACCATTAACACTAAATCCGCTCGCTCAATAGAAAGAGACTTATTGTGTGTATTCTATCAATATCGGTAAAAGAGGCTAGTTCCAGGCGTTGTCCACTATATCTCTCAGATGGTGATGAATTCACTAAAAAAGATTCCAGGCGTAATTCACCTATCTCAAATTCACTGTCTTTCAGATGATATTACCCGATTTTATTCGTGCTTTATGATTTGATAATTTTTTTTATTTATTATTGTTATTTTCTTTTGTCTTTCCTGAAACTAGAGTTTTTGGGAGATTGTTGGATATGGGTTTGGGTTTTAGCGGGAAAACTTGAGTTTTCCTCATTTTGGTCTTTTATTTTTAGTCCCACATTGGATAGGTCGAGGATATTGAGTAGTATATATACCAATTCCTCCATAGTCTATTGTTATGAGTGTTGGGCCATGGGCCGCCTTGTCACATGCGCGCGCGCGCGCCGAACCGAACTGGGCCGGGCTCAAGGTCGGGCTCAAGTGGTGCGCGCCCACGACCTGCGGACACAAAAGTAGCACCATTCAAGGGGTCCTTGAACGGCTACATTTGTTCTGATTTTATTTGTTTTCTGTGTAAATTTTTCGGGTTTTTGACCGTTCTCCTTGGACCGTTTAAAGTGGATCGGATCTACATGATCTCGGGACTGTTACAACAACTCTATGCCAACAAAACTTATTCCTTTCTTTCTTGTGTTAGTTGCATGCTTAGGTTTTATTAAAAACAAATATTTAATTTGATTAAAAATTATTGATTTAATTTGTTATGATGATATTTCCTACAACAAAAATAATGCTTTTGACCATCATGTGAGTGGTTTTTTATCTGTGAACTCTAATATTTCTTAAACTATTAATTCCGCTGAGGTATATACCGCATGCCTGTTAAAATAATCTAAGTAGCAATGTATTATACCCTATGTGTAACATGCACATATTAGAAATCAAAAACCTGTACCCACAGTTCACATTGCTCTAGAATGTTCCCCGCACATATGCTCCAATTCACTCCCAGCTTTCAGCCCCTTGAGTTAAGCATCCGATAAGTTTACATGTATCATTTTAAAAGAAAAGAGCAAGCCTCAATCACATTTTTCTTCATTTAATAATTCCTCACAAGTACTTGTTTAAATATGAACAAGTGACTGGATTTCTTTACCATTAAAAAGCAAATACCCAATATTATATTATAGACATTGTGGGCTGCATATATAGAGTTTTAACTAGCAGACGTCTTCTCAACAGTCAGTGTAAGGCCTTGCTAAGAAATTCTTATCTTGTATCCCAGAAGATTTAGTTCTTGTTAGGGGCGGACCCACATACAGACCAGTGTGGGCCCACACTGAATTTTATAAAATAATGAAATAGTAAATACATTTTGTAATTTTTTTATATAATCTCTTCTTTTTATATTATTTTTACTAACATAAAGACACTTTTGAGCTCTATCTCAAGTGGTAACTATAAATCTAAGTTATTGGAGGTCACAAGTTCAAATCTTGGTGGGTGCAATATGTTTTTTTTTTTTTTACTTTCTTTTCTTATTGTCTTATTACATTTACGCTCACACTGAAATTCTTATTACATTTATGCGCACGCTGAAAAAAATATCTTACGTCCGCCACTGGCTGTTGTATTAGGTTTTAGTTCCTTTTTTATTCCACAAGCTATGTGTGGATTAATGCTGTGTTGAACCCTTTATCCTGGATTTTTGCATCATCGTTTATCTCAAAAAATAAAAAAGCAGGTTTCCTTACTGGCATCTTCCTTTTCAGTTGTCTGTGTACCTTCAGTCTTCCTTAGTGGCCTTGGCTACTGGTGATATAGTAAAATGCCAAGAGGCAGGATAAAATTTTACCGCATGAGGATTCTATCAAACTATTTACTGTCTGAACTCGCGGGATATTGCTATAGCGACAAGCATAATATGGAGTAGGACTAAAACGGAATGTCTACGATGGCAGTATCTGATGCGCATGGTCACTCTATCAACTTATATTGAAGCTGTACAATTGGACTAAGTTCTTGAATGGTGATGGCGGTGGCAGGAATAGGTGCTGAAGATAGGATGCAGAGCTCAAATAAATCAAATTTTATAATAATCATCACATTGCTAGTTTCCTTGAAAGGCAAAACTCCAGTCACCACGAAGAAATTCACTTAACTAAACAGAGGACCCCCACAACTCGTACCCCAGGCCTTATTAACAATAAGCAGGGTTATGAACAAACTAAACATCATTTATTTATCATCTATCTATCTATGCCACTATATAATGTGAGAAGTTGTGTTATGTACGTCAATAATGCAGACATGTTATTGGAAATTAAGGATAGAGAAAAGTTATTAAAGAGTGGATTATAATGTTTAACCCCATTATCTTCTCTAAAATACATTGTTTATACAAATCAAAATTGCACCACAAAATCTAAGTTGTATATAATTTTTCATTTCTATTTCACGAGCATTTTCAAGTCCACTGGAATCTAGCAGTTTAAAGCTCATGCAAATAGACAGCAACAACAGTCCTAGTTATAGATGTCTATATCTAAGAAAAAAACACTAAAATATAAGCTAACCTCTCTATCATCCATTTCAACAAACACAAAGCACGCATTATCTAACCATCAAACAAAGAGAGTATTAACAGCAAACTCACATGCAAAACTCTAATCAGCAGAGGCCTCTCCTTCAGAATCTCCTTAAACAGCCTCTTCGCCTTCCCTAAATCCCCCATCAACTCATACGAGACAGCCTCCAGCAACCTTCATTCCACCTCCTCAGGCTCCAAAGCAATCAATCTCTCCACACACTCCGCGGCCTCCACCATCTTCTTCTTCCTCATCTTCCCAACAAAAATCACCTTCAGAGCCTCCACATTATTCGGTTCCCTCTCCAACGAATACATCTCCTCATCCTCCAACTTCTCGTTCTGGGCATCATTTTTTCCTCCAATTTCTCAGAAAAACTAGTCTTGGAGCAACAGCCAAGGCCAATGTAGGCTTCTGATTGAATCTTCCCAAAAGAAGAAGGGACCCAACAATCAAGATGGCAGCTTTTTGGGAAATGGTTCTCAAAAGGGAACGGTTCGGGACATGGGAGCATGAGATATTGGGGTGGAATGGGATGAAAGTTGGATTTTTGATGGGGAAATTGAGGGCTTTTGGAGCATTGAGAGTTGATTGGTTCCATGGATAAACCCTAATTTTGAGAGTTTGGGGGGTTTGGATAGCTCTGGATCGTAGAGGGAGAGGGATGAAGAGAGGAAACTCGCCATTGATGGAGAGAGGGGGAGAGAGATTCTCTTAAAACCCAACCTTAAACCCCGGCACAAATGGCACTGAACTCAATCCCGCCGCCAAAAAACAAAACAAAACAAACTGTATAGAGTCTCGCGCTGCTAAGGAGCGAGACATTGACACCCACAAAAGTATTGAAGTACCCATCATATTAGTGTACCCACAAAATTAACAGAAACACCCACAAAAATTTAAAAATACTCAAATTACTCTATCTTCCTCCTTCCCTCTCATTCTGCCTCGCCGCTGTTCGTCGCCGGCCGCCATCAGCCCCCTCTCCCCTGACATCCCCGCCCGTCCCCCCTCCTCGATTATTAAAAAGAAAAAAGAAACAATGAAACAAATCTAAACTCTCCCTCGTCCGCCATGGATTTCTAGCAACAAGCTCTAGTGTTCGCAGAGCAGGCGGCCAAGAAATCATAGGAGAAATAAATCCTATAGCACGACATAATTAAACTTCTCTGTTTTACGAGTAATTTGGCATATAAAAGGAAAGACAAAATTCATCTTCATCACAAGAAAACAACATTCTTCACATTCATATAACTGCCAAAACCCATTGTCTTAGATAAAAACGTAACAACATGAGACAAACAAACAAAGATTCAATTTTTTTTTATCAATGCATAAAAAAACAAGAATAAAATTGAAGATAAGAACTCGAAAAGTCTTGAATGTTGTCCAGAAGAAGAAACTGATGATGCTCAATCTCCCCACCAACATTTCCTCCCCCGCCTCCTCCACTGTTCCTTCTGTTCGCCTTTCTCTCACTCAGCCTCCACATGTACCAGCTCCCCACTGACCAGTACGACTGCCACCTCTCACAAATCTTCTCCATCTGCGACGGCCTCGACACCTCCTCCAAATCGTACAACATCTGCACTCCCTTCCTCACTCCTACCGGCCGGTCAAGCGAAAAAAATCAGGAACACATGCACTGGCCACGCCCCAATACCCTCCACCATCGCCAGTATCTGCGACGGCCTTCGCGGAGACGTCCGGTTGATGAGAAAGGAGGGGCATTTTGAACTTTTCTGAGAGTAAATGTATTGCGAAAAATAATAGCACTCTTGTAAAAAAAAATTGTGTCTTGGTCAATTTGGTGGTGTCAATATCTGCTCCTCTGTTGCTAGGACCGGAAATGAGCCTAGAGCAGTTCCGTACACGAAGGCCCTGCCCAAAAAGTTCGTACTTTTCACAGGATTTCCCAGCATTCTCATTTTTGTTCAAGGGCTTAATTCAGAAAATTACCAAAAAAACTACCATGGCCCATAAAACTTCCGAAATCTTCAAAAAAACTACTGTCAAAAAACATATTTCATGGTAGTTTATTGTAATTTTCAAAGTTACGGTAATTCTTTGAAACCATAAAAAGTTCCTGATAGTTTCGTTTGTGACATTAATCCTGTCTCTCCAAGTATTTTCACCAAACATATATGCAACAACCTAATTTTCATTAGATCGCTGCAGAACACTAAATGTCAACGCACAACAAGTGATATGAGAAGAAAGTCCTGGAGAATTAAGCTCAACAAAAAATATTGATGCCAAAAGTGCAACAAAAGCAACCCAATACATGATGATGCAGAAAGAGACTGTTCTCAGGATTACATAGAAAGAGATCCAATGCAGATTTGTCATGCTTGAGATGATGGAGGTACAATATCTGTCTTCACTCTCTAACAAAAAACAATTACAGATCAGTTTATGAAAAATAACAAAACTGAATCTGTTCTACCGTCTATTGGCAAAGGCGATCTTTAGGATAAAAGGCAAACTCATGCAGACAACTTACAAGAAAAGATTGGGGAAAAAATTTTGTTCTGCGCTGTTCAGTATGTACAATGTCTGGATCCTGAAACGTCAAGGAAGTAACAAAATTTAGGCTGGCCTTCGAAATTCTCACTTGCCAGAAGAACTTTGCCCCCTGAATCCGACAACTCTGAGCTTGGAGGTTGTACTCTTCACGGTATTGGACTTTCGACCCTTTGAAGAATCTATTTTTATGCCTCCCGCACCATATGACTTTTTAGGCTTGGAAAGAGTTTTAGGCTTGGAGATGGTAACAGCCTTAGCCTTACTGGGTGCTGATCTTTTTCCGTTTTTACTCGCTACTACCTTGTGAGCAGTTACTTTGATAGTCTTCCCGCCTACTTTTGATGATTTAGACATTCTTTGAGTCTTCGATTTTATGACATTAGTGTCTCTTCCTTTCTGATTAGCCTGCCGTGACTTGATAGCATCCTGTCTGATACTGGCTGCATTAAGCAATTCCAAGCTCTCATTTTCTTGATGGCCTCTTCTATCCGAGTGGCTAATGGGAGATCTTTCTTTGCAACAAGACTTGTAACTTTGCCTGCAGAAAGAACTTCAACTATAAGGAATTTCTTATAGGAGGCTGGTAGAGAAGGGGGGGGGGAAAAAAACTAGCATCAATACTACCCGGCCAATTAAGTAAAGGTTAGTACAGTAGTACACCCTTCTATCAAAATAAAACTGATACATTTAGAGTGAGAATTTTTAGAAGTCTTTTTAAGTTTGAAATTTTTTTCCCAACACAAACAGCCTGTGTGAAGTTTATATTTAAAGGCAATTTATTTGCTGCTCCAAAATTGATTATCCACCTCGACTGACCTCCAATACTAAGTTCCTAAATGGCTGTGAACCACCTGTCGTACTATTTGTGGTATTAAGGAAGTAATCCGCAAAATAGATTATCAATTGAGTGATTGTGGGTAAAAAAAACACAGTCAAAACTAGAATTCAGCAATACAGGTCCTTAAAACCAAGAATGAAATTTATATATGTTTTACCTTTTTCCCTTTCATTTCTCTGGCCCGGGCAGTAAAATATGTGTCTGTAGTGGGTTTTCAAAAGAGAGTTCTTGGCATGCAATTTTTTTTTTTCTTTTTAGAAGTGAAGCTGTATTGTATGAGCATAATTATAGGCATATACAAGAAAAGGATCAATTGACAGAGAGAGGTCAAGAAGAAAAAGGCACAGTTATCTTTCTTGCTACACTTAGAAAACATAGTTGCTAGAAAGATGGTTTTGTAACATAGTTCTATGTTTGCAAACAAATTTTAGTCAAGACTGCTTAAAAGTGCATACATTGATACTGCAGTTACATGAACAAGGCAGCTTACCTTTAGCACCCATGCGAGCAGTTCTGCCAGTGCGATGGAGATAGTCAATCTAGTCATGCCAGAGAAGGTTAGCATTCAAGCCAAATTATACAGCTCCAAAAGAGAAAAGGTAATAAAGTGGAAAGAGCTACTTAAAAGCTCAAACAACGAAAGCAACACTCACAGCATTCGATGGGAAATCAAACATGATAACATGATCAACGTCCAAGTCAAGTCCTCTAGCAGCCAGGTCCGTGCACACTAATGTAGGGCAATCACCCTCTTCGCTCTTGAACTTTTTCAGGTTCTCAACTCTGCCATTGATTATAAATTTGTCAATATTTATCATTATTTATTTAGTTACTCATAATTTTATCAGAAATGAAATATCTCTTTAAGGAAATTTCATGAGCAAGAAACAGAACAGCTATAATATTTCACAAGAAAATTAAGGAAGATATATAGAATTGCAACTTGCTCGCCTTCAAGTATACACTACTACATGGATCACAATAAACTAAAAGCATCAATCAACATACACAGGAATGAAAACTTATACGCCAAGAAACATATTGACCTTTCAAAACAACTACAAAATGTTACTATTCATTATGGGAATAACATAAGAAGTGCCAAGGTTTTAACAAATCACCACCACCAAGAGAAGCTTTATTGCTTGTTACCATTTTAGATATTACATCAAGTATTCCTCATAACAATCAGTATAACAAACAACATTCGCTAGAGCTAAAATAGAAATATTTAAGTATCAAAACACCAAAATGAAAAATAACATTCAAAAATAACAAACAGCATCAATAAATAAAAATATGAAAAAAAAATGCCGTTGACAAGAACATACAGTCAGCCTAACTGCAACTCAGATATGATACTAAATGACATGATTATATCAATGCTTTTTCGGCATCCTAACACTAGGCACATTTGATATCTTCAAGGTCCCAAGAAGATAGCAGTCTAGCTTTTATTCAGTTTTTCCCCAATATATGGGAAAAGTTAAAATGAGTGGGATCCATCTAATTTGTTACCGATGCCTAAATTGACAAGTGAAATATAGAATGGTATAGAGCGAAACTGATGAGGACATCACCAGTTCTTAGATGACTCTATACCTTAATTTATTTTATTTGAATTTATTTGTTTCTTTTATTGAAACTTAGTCCCACATCGATTGTGATGGGGAAGTTCACTTTGTAAGAGCCTATATAAAGAGGCTCAACTCAATGAATAAGATAGACAATGAATAATTAAAATTTTTTCAGTTAAATTCTCTTGAGGGTGCTCTTGAGTATTTGGGTGTGAAGCCCGTGATATAAGGGTGTGAAGCATGTGATGTAAGGGGTGCGAAGCCCAACATTTATCCGGTTCTTTTCTCTAAATCCTAATATCAAGGTTCTAAGTATCGGATATCGGGATCGCATCGGATGGGGTTTTTCATATCGGATATCAGATATCGAAAGAGATATCAGGGATACGCGCGCATATCGGGCGTTGATATCGGACCCTATATATAATGAAATACTGATAACTAAAAGTTGGTTTAGTGTCATAAATATCATCTACCAATAAAAATGATATAATATGCATGCAAAGACAGTAAAAAATAATGTAAATTTGCACGCAGTCGTGTAATAAATAAGTTATTTCATATCGGGTGATTTATCGGCCAATATCGGGCAATTTATTGGCCGATATTTCAAATATCGATCGTTTTTTGCTGTAAACGTATGGTGAACGATTTCTCCATATTGTATCTGCAGCAGTTAAAAAAAGAGATATCGGACAATATCTCGGCCAACTCGGCCGATATTTAAAACAGGGCATAATATCTTTTCTATTTCTTCTTTCAAAACCCTATTTCTTCATATATATTTTTTTAGTTTGAAGGTAATTACGATCCTCCCGTTTTAATATCAGAGAGCTTCTGGTTCCAATCTCCTTCAATATTTTCTTCTCCATTTTCACCTCCACCTCTCTCGGTCAGCCATGAGGCATCAGTGTTGCTTTCACGGCCACCACTTTGCCCTAATTGAGATGTTCGTGAGAGGAGGCCTCACTCGATAGGGTCGAGTTTCTCCCACCCCGGAGAAATTGATGAGGACAACACCAGTTCTTAGATGACTCTATGCTTTAGTTTAATTTTATTTGAGTTTATTTGTTTCTTTTATTGAAATTTAGTCCCACATCAATTGTGATGGGGAAGTTCACTTTGTAAGAGCCTATATAAAGAGGCTCAACTCAATGAATAAGATGAATAATGAATTATTAAAAAAATTTCAATTAAATTCTCTTGAGGGTGCTCTTGAGTATTTGGGTGTGAAGCTCGTGATGTAACGGGTGTAAAGCCCGTGGTGTAAGGGGTGCGAAGCCCAACATTTATCCAGTTCTTTTCTCTAAACCCTAATATCTTTTCTATTTCTTCTTTCAAAACCCTATTTCTTCAATTTTTAGTTTGAAGGTGATTGCGATCCTCTCATTTTACATCAGAAACTATATTCTCAGAAGTATAATAGTATTCAGTAAATAAATGAATAACCTCACCTTTCTGCAGCTGGCACCTCTCCATGGTAATTTACCGTATATATCTGCTTTTCTCTGAGGCAATGGTCCACAGCACGGCTAGAATTCAGTGTATTGCAGAATACCATCACCCTGTTACCCTGTGCCAAACTTGGCTCGAGAACCTGTCATGACATATTTACACAAAAAGTTCATACTTGCAAGTTAGAGGGAAAACAACCCGTTCATTTTTGCACATTTCCATAAGATGGTGCTTGCATTAACTGGTACGTCACAAAGACTGAAAGACTACAGATTCAAGAAACCAGATAGATCAGAATTCAGACCAAAGATCGGACCATGTAACCTTTGACTACTTTGGTTCAGTAAGAATCACAGTAATAACAGAAGCCAGTGCTTATTTATGTATGTACCAAAGTGTTTGTTTCACTGTATAACCTTTGACTGGTTTGGTTCAGTAGGAATCACAGAAATAAAAAATAAAAAAAATGCATTATTTTACTTGTGTCTCTGAGTGATGGTGTTTCAGCGCATGTGGGCTGCTTGCCACTGCACTTACATGCAACTGGCCCAGTTGCAACTGTTTGTTGCAGAAAAAGGGCATGTTGCAGTCTATCCACTTGCAGCCGCCAGGTCTATACATGGCACTTCCAAGCTTGTCGCAAGTGTGATCACATATATCACACAATTCCATGTGTATCAATCGTTGACAAAGATGGAAATTTGAAATTTTGGAGGAAAATTTCAAATATACTGATGAGAACAAATGTTACTCTTGAAACTACAATGAAATAATCAATGGTTAACTTGTTGTTGCACCTGTGGTTGCAGCTAGCAGTCCTATACCAGCATGGTTGCGTTTCAATCTCAAATACAGGAAACAGACACTGTCACACTGCAGACCAACTCTTATGTAATTTCATCTACAACGTTGCTAAAGTGAAATATAGTGTAGAAATTTGAATTCCGCATTGGAAAATTGTCCTCTAAGTCAATGTGAAGAAACTTTTACTGGATATCAAGCAAGACAGTAAGTAGTATTAAAGTACTGAAGCCATCTATCATGTTTGCATGTAAGTTTGAAGTGAGTTGCCAAGATGGGACAAAACTCATCTCAACCTTGCCCTAAAAAAATCAGCAGTATAATATTTGAAGGTGAAGGACCATCAGGGAAGGTTGCAACCAAGCAAAGTAGTTCCAATTTCTTTGACCGTGTATTTTCATTTCCATGTATAGAGAGGAATATCCATCTCCTGTTAACCTGATGATGTTCAGACTATTCCTCTCAACAATTTGATGGGTGAGTGAAACACCACCTAGCCGCCCACCAAACACCACGAACACCCGTGCGCAGTTTATTGTTGTTTCAAAAATTACACTCTCTAATTTATATTTTCATCCAATCATGCAAATTGCTGGATAGCGTTTAGTTTAATCTGCAATAAAATGGTGTCATAAATTGCAAAATGTGTCTACAGCATGGTTCGGGGACCCAGGTTTTGATCTTGAACCATCCTTGCAATAAAGGTTTCAACAGGTTTTGCTAGTTATAAGGTGCTAAGTTTCAATTTTGGCAGCAGTGCATATAAAAATGTAGGCCAAGCGTCCGTAACCATTGGACATGTGGCTCTCTCTAGTTCTCTTCACATGTAGTGGCTGAAAGAGCATATAATATAACTATATAGACTACATGCATGTTAAATCAAAAGAAGTGCCCAGGTTGAATCCCGGCTACAGCTTATGCAAAAAAAGAAAAAAAAATCAAAAGAAGTGAACTTATGGTAGTCAGCTAATGACACAAAACTTAACCCAAATTAATATGAAAACTATAGATTAAGACTATGATTAAGTTTAAAAATACATCAAATTATGACATGTTAAGATTAATAGATTTGGGGTGGCTATAGAGGTTGAAGGGAGATGAAAGTATTAACAACTAGGAACGCTGATATGCTCTGATACCAATTGTTGAGATCGACGCAGCGGAAAAAGAAAAGTCGTATCGTCGTGCAACATGAAGAAGAAGAGATAAAATATTCCAAACTAGAGAAAGCCAATACACACTTTAATGTGGTTCCACCGATCAAATAGTTCGTTCGTGTGTACGTCTACGGAGAAGGGGGAAAAACTTTATTACTTGGCGGAGTACAATGAGAAACACTCACACCTCTCATTAATAGATTACAAGCCCCTTAATGGCCGCCTAGAACAGCGAACCCTTATTCACGAATCTCTCTTTTTTTCTTAATTATTGAATAATACATTGAAAGTCACCCCCAAGAGGTTATTTATAGATCGTAAGATCATCCTAATCCTACACAAACTCCAGCAATACGAACAGCACGGCCTCAGAAGAGAAGAAAACTCGAGTTGAACTCAAACTGCAATCAGAACCGCAAAAGAAAACTGCCTACAACGCCATTAGTCGACTAATTTAAATTATTAGTCGACTAATCATGCTCATTAGTCGACTATACAATCGATTACTGAGATGTATCCACTCTTTGTTTGTGTCATTAGACAACTACTGAGATGCCATTAGTCAACCATAGAGATGTTACATTCAACTATCCACATTTTGTGTCTGTTAAGAATATCCTGTGTACGTACACCTTTCCATAAATATGATTTAGCTAAAAATACAAACCATTAGAAGTAGTATATACCTGTAAAAGAGACTCCATCTTATCTTCAGAAGCAGAAAGTTTAATAAAATCATGACGAGCAGATGCAATTTTCTTGTGTAAGGTGGATGTTCGCAAATGGGTTATTCCTTGAAATTCTTCATCAACCAATTTCTGCACTGCCTGCACGATGTTAAAAAGTCATGCCGACTCTTGATGGACAGAAACAGTGGCCACAAAGGTCAATTTGGCAGGCTCAACAAAATAATTATGACTAAAGTTTTAAAAACAATAACAATTGCATGATGATGAGCACGCTACAAGAATGCCCATAGATCTCCACACAAATGTGCAATGAAATGCAAAATGGAAAACATGTTTTGAAACTTGGCAGAAATAATTAACGCACTGAGATATCCAAAAGTTAGACTAAAATAAAACCAAAAGATTGGGAAGGCTTTCTGTTTAGTTCTTGGCTTTGTGTGTGCTTCAGAGTTGAATGTAATTTCCTATAGCAAATCGATCATCTTTCTCCTTCTTCTAGACCTTTTTCCTATTGTAGGAGAACTGGAAAAGATGTCATCGGTCTTTTAGGATTATGGCAAATCCTTCTATTTTGACCATAGTTTCTTGCCTAATACTTGTCAAGAAAGGGTTGATGTTAGGTCAACAACCAATTGTAAAACGTTATCAACTCTTTCAATGAAGCCTTGCTCCATAACCAACCCTATTCCAGTGGGAGAAAGTTCGGATGATAATGATGATCACACTAAAACCATTAGAAACACAGCATTTCTATCTAATTGATATTTGTAATATTGTGAAAATCACAAATAGAAGAATGATTCATATTAACAAAACTTCTTGAAAGTTTTAACAGCAACTTGAGAAAATATTTACTGTTAATCTTGCCTATTAGCAAACCTTTGTCATTGTTGCAGTGACTAATACAGTTTGGAACCCTTGATCACCAGGTTTCTCCGCGCGCTTCTTCAGTGGACCAAGGAATTTGCGAATGTCAGGACCAAAGCCTCTGTCAAACATTGTATCTGCCTCATCTAAAACCTATTGTACAAAATTCAAAGTGCAGTTAGAGAAAATATATGATAACCTTAGCAAAGTTTGCTCAAATTCCAAGAATGCAAATCTCAGGAAGCCCAGTAGAACCCACCAAGTACTTAATGTCCCCATAAACCATATTCCCATCTTCAATGTGCTGAAGAAGCCTTCCAGGGGTGCCAACAACCATATCAACTGGAACATTCAACGAATCTTCTTGAGGCCTTAAACGGCCACCTCCACTTATCCTTGTCGACCTGAATCGTGCATGATGACTTATAGATTTTGCTACACGGAACACCTAAAATTTATCTTACAGTTAGTTACTCCTTAAAGCAAGGAAAAATGGAAAAAAAGCATTAGTTTGCGTTATACCTTATAGAATATCCAATACCTGTTCCGATAACTCCCTCGTAGGACAAAGCACAACAGCTCTAGGACGCTTTGGCTTCATCAGTATCCCATGCAATTCTTCATCACGCCTCAACAGCTGCAAAATAAAATAGAATGTAAAAAAGAGCTCCATGAAAGTGTCTTTATCAAAAGCATGAGTCATCAATTCAAATCGTGCACCTCATTGTTTATGTTAAGCCCAAGCACTAGTCTTATAACTCACTTCCATTCCATTATACACAACATATAAAGGTGGATATACAAATAGAGCTATATGTCACACAAGCAAATCTATTTCAAACTTGAAAACGCTGTACAAGTAAACCAGTACATGAAACTATTACTTCTATCTATTAATAAACAAAAGGGCCATGAGCAACAATAAAAAGGCATTTAGTAGTAGTGAAGCACATGAAATTTTAATCCCTATCCTAGTTCATAAACCCATTTTCCTTAGACAAACACAGACTTCCGAATGTGCTCACCTTCTTATGAGCTAAATTTAAACTCAAGAATTTACATTGTTCTTTCAAAAGAGATTATCGACAAGTAACAACTAAAGCTTAAAAAATGTGATATGCAATAAATATTGTCTAATATATGATCCAATTTGCTTCAAGTCCAATTCTACTTCACTAATAAAAGACTAGATTTTGATTAAAAAGCTTCAACTCTTAGTCTCTCAATGCTCTGAGAGGTCATCACTATCAATCCTCAATTAGCATGTTACCGTCAACAAGATACAAGAGACAACAGCACTATAAACCACAAACTTATCTGTTTTAAACTTAATAGTAAGTATCATACATCTATTGTTTTCAACAAGAAACGCAACTAGTAGTGCTGAAGCACTAGGACATCTCTCTCTACACCGTTTACAGACTCCATTCATTTTTTAGCTTAAGATACAGAAATGTGAAGCTGACCTTATTAATATTTCCTCATAGTAATTTAACAAACACATTATCTGCAAACTATGCTATCCAATCTCAACTCCATTATTACTACAAAGATCAGATTTTGCTTGAAGCTATGTCACTATCAACAAGAAACAAGGCAAAAAAATAAAAAATCACCTGGACCAAGGGCAGCATATAAGCCAAAGTCTTTCCAGATCCAGTGTGCGACCCGAGCACGACGGTCCTCCCCTCGAGCACCGCGGGGATCCCGATGCACTGAATCTCGGTCGGGACCTCGATCCCCATCTCTCGAACAGCGCCCATCACCTCCTCGGTCAGTCCCAGCTCCTCAAAGATCTCTCCCAGCTTCTCATTCTTACTGTACTTCGCAGAGACGCTCGCCGGAACTGGGATGATCGCAGGAGAGCAGGACGAAGAAGGAGGGGGGCTTGTGTTGGCCCTCATTTTGGAGGGCTTGGCGGTGTCCTTGAGGTGACGGGTCCGGAGGCGGTCGAGGAGGAGGGAGCGGCCGAGGGATTCGTCGGTGGCGGTGGAGGCGGCGGTGGAGAGGCAGAGGGTTCGGTTGGGGGAAAGGTGGAGCCTTGGAGGTCTGGAGAAGGAGAGGAGAGGGAGAGAGCGGGAGAAGAGGGAGGAGGTTGAGGATGATAGAGAGCGAGAGAGGAGGGTTCCGCCGCTGCCGGCCATTGCTGCCGCTGCTGCTTGGAGGAGGAGTGAATGGGGAGCGAGAGGGAAAAGCAAAAACAAAAGCAAAGGTTTTGGGGATATTTAGGGTGGACTTTGCTTGAAGTACCCTGAGATTTGGGATAATTGCATTCGAGCTTTTCTAGATTTTGAAAGTTAAAACTTTTATCTGGAGCCCCTTTATTTTGTGAAATTGACAAATAGTTAGTCTTTTATCACTGGTTTGATTCGAATTATTAGTGGCAAATCACGTGGAAGAGTAATGTTAATTGGACCGTGGTCTACAAATAGGGGTGGCCAACGGGACGAATCGGGTTGATTCGTCCCGTCTGGCCAACGAATCTATGACGAGACGGGTTGGACCCGTCTCGTCACGAATCCAAACGAGACGAATCAAGAATCGGGGTAACGAATCGGGTCTCTGACCCGATTCGTTACCCGGATTCGCCGAGACGGGTTAGACCCGTCTCGCCTTTTATTATTATTTTATTTTAAAAATTTCAAAATTTTCATGATAGGTAATTTTTTAACTTTTTGAGGGTTTAAAAAAAATAAAAAGATAAAATAGGGGTCCGAAACTAATTTTCCCGTCTCACATATATAATAATATAGGACTTAAAAAAAAAAAAAAGAAAGAAGAGGGGTCGGGGAAAATTTTTCCCGACCCGATTCGTCCCGTGATTCGTCACGGGACGAATCTGACCCGTCCCGTTTAAACGGGACGGGTCAACTCGGGTTGACCCGCCCCTAAACGGGGCGGGTCCGGGTCGACCCGCAACCCGCCCTGTGCGACTCAAACGGGTCGCACAGGGCGGGGCGGAGCGGGTCGAAACGGGTCGACCCGCCCCGCTGGCCATCCCTATCTACAAATCAATTGGGTCTTTATTAGTTTGTCTATCACTGATTGAATGACAGTGGGAGGGACTCCCATCGTACTCTAATTAATAGTTACTAGATTAATAAAACACTAATCGGTTTGCTGATCCCTGATCTAAGTATCATTATTAAAAAATTAATTGGTGTGCTCACCACCGACCACTGATCTGAATGTCATTAATTTCATGTGAAATCATGACGCCCAACTGAAAAATAAATTAATATGTCAACTATTAGTATGAGTATCACTACTTTATAAAAAAGTGAATAACAAACTAATTGATGTACTCACCACTGACCACTAATCTGAATGTCATTATTTTCATGTGAATTCATGACACCCAACTGAAAAATAAATTGATATGTCAACTATTGATACGAGTATCACTACTTTATAAAAATCAGGACGAGTGACTAAAAAATTAATTGGTTTGACCCAATTTATCATTAAAAATTGATTTTTTTTGGGATATATATTTCTATAAAAGAATGACAATTTTGTCCCTCCATGACAAACCCGAGGCCATTCCGGTGTTATAAAGTGTTTGGCACATTACCAACTCGTTTTATTTATTTACTTTTTAAAAAAATATATCTTAATCTAATTTTAAACTTGAAATCTCTCGTAATTAAATCTTTCTTTACCATTCAGACTGTCTCATTAACAACTCTTGATCTTAAGGTGATGGTAGTGGAGAATTTTCTTCAGGAGATACACATGACGTAATTTTTTTTCCTTAATTAACTCAATCGTTACGGGATTCACCGACGACCTCTGAAAATTTACACGACCACAAAATTAATTGCAAGTGGGCTGTAAGTGAGTGATAATTGGGTCGCAAGTGAGTGATAGTTGAGTTGCGTAAGTCTTTTATAAATTACGTTTCAAACAAACGCCGTAGTTGTAATTGGGTTGTAAGTCATTTACGAATTGTAGACTTTTATGACTTTTACAGCAAAACAAACAGCCACCTCATAGCAATTTTTGACTGTGCATTTGGATTTTTATAGAATCACCTTCATGAAAATTCTGATTACTGTGGAGTTTTTGTAAATTGTCTTACTTCTGTAAGGAATTCTCGTTATCTTAAATTCCCAATATGCACTGCCGTTTAAGCTATCTAAAAGATAAAATTGATGATGACTTGGAGTTAGGGGTGCCACCGGATACGGATTATCCGCAGATATCCGCATCCGAATCCGCCTCCAATCCGGATACGGATATCATTTTTTCACATCCGTCAATATTCGTATCCGTATCCGTATCCGAAAGGTAGGTGCGGATACGGATATGGTAAAAATAATATCTTATTCGTATCCGATCCGATATCCGAATGTTGCGTGCTTCATAATGATATCGGTATGGAGATGACTATTCTTCAATGGAATAAGGTATTAAATTTTGATATTTTGAGTTGGTGAAAAAGTAATAGTGAAAAGTATTCGATTCTTGCAAGAGCACCACATGATATTTTGAGTATTTCGACATCAACCATATCATCCGAATCGGCATTTAGCACCAGAGGACGTATAATCTATTGTTATAGAAGTCAAATGACAATGAATACGATGAATGTATTGATATGTACACAATAATATCATAGTATGTATCACATTTAATATTGTAGTAGATGTGATATAAAGTAATATAAGTATTTTTGTTTAATTTATCTTTAACCATATCCATTTTTAACATATCCGATTAGTATCCTCATCCGATCTGCTAATATCCGATTTATATCTGATATCCGATTTTGGCGGATACGGATATCATTTTTTCACATCCGCCAATATCCGTATCCGTATTCGTATCCGAAGGTTGGGTGCGGATATGGATATGATAGAGGTAATATCCGATCCGTATCCGATCCGATGGCACCCCTACTTGGAGTGCAAAAATTCACTTGCAGCTGTCTTTTAGGATATGAAAATAGTTTCTTTGACAATATTCCTGCAAGGAGTATCTGATTGTTAAGACTTCTGAGAATGCTTATAATTTGGTTTTATAGGACATTTGTTTTTCAAATACAGTATCCTCCCATTTAACATGGTTGGTTTTAAAACACTCCACTACATGTTTGTAGTTCCGGAAGGATTCGAGCACGAATCCTTCCCACTCAAGTACAATCATATATCATCTGTTAGAGATATCAATGACAACACGTGATCCATGTGAAAGATGCCCCTCATGAAATCAATCAGATCCTAAAATCTCTCCATGATTATAGGAACACATGGGACTCATGGGATTCATGCACCATGTGTTTCTCATTCTTTCTCTCAGTCAATATTTCCATATTATTTCTCTCAGTCAATATTTTTCTATTGTACCTCCTAAATCAGTGTAAACATGTGACCAATATGTGTATATAAATACAACCAAGAACCATAACTAATGGTATCTTGTCTTTACACAAATAAGTCTTCTTCTTATTGTTTATCTTGGTATCAGAGCAACTCCTGTACCATGTCGAGTATTTCCTCTTCATCTTCCCCCACCTCCATCCAAACACTTGCATCCATGGTTACTCCCAATCCCAACATCACTCATTTTCTAAATGTCAAACTCGACAAGGGAAACTATCTGCTGTGGCGTTCCCAGTTCCTTCCCCTTCTCAAGCTCCACGATCTCGAAGGCCTCGTCGACGGAACCTCACTATGTCCCGTCCGGTTCCTTCCTTCTACCGAGAAGGATGCTCAGCCCACTATCAATTCAGAATACACTCGCTGGATCAAGCTTGATCAGATGCTTTTATGTCGGCTTATCTCCTCGCTCACTGAGGCTGTTCTTACTCATGTCGTCGGCCTCACCACATTTCGTGATGTGTGGTTCTCTCTGGAGCAAATCTTTGCGTCACCCTCCAGAACTAGAGTGCAGCAACTCAAATATCAGCTGCACACCGTCAAGATGGGCACCTCTTCTATGTCAGAGTACATCCAATCTGTCAACTCCATCGTGGACAACCTGGCGGCAGTGGCTAATCCAGTTGCCGACTTCGACCTCGTCTCTACCTTGCTCAGTGGTCTGTCTCCCGAATATGACTCGTTCGTCACCTCCGTCAACACACGAGTCAACCCTGTACTATCAGAAGAACTCATCGGCCTCATGCTTAGCCAGGAGATTTATCGTGGGCGTGCTATCACTTCACCAGACTCCACAACCGTCATCTCCCCTTCTCCTGCGGTTCATACTGTTTCCCGCACTCCAAGCTACTATTCAGCTCCATCTTTTCTCCGTGGTCGTGGACGTGGCCGAGGCAGGGAGCGCGGTCGTGGTCGTGGACGTTCCTTCTTACCGTAACATCAGTCCACCGGTGGTCGACCTCAATGCCAGATCTACAATCGTTTTGTCCATTATGCTAATAAATGCTACAATCGTTATGATGATTCGGCTAGCCCAACTGCTCTTCTCCACTCTTATGAGAATAGTCCAGTCGATTCCAACTGGTATGTTGACTCCGGAGCCACTCATCACCTAACGGCTGACATTGTGAATCTGGAGGCTCACTCCGAATATCAAAGGACCCGACAGAGTTCGCATGGGTAACGGGACAGGTTTGCCTATCCGAGCTATTGGTGATTCTTTATTGTGTTCTCCTATTTCTTCCTTTGTCTTGAAAAACCTTTTACATGTTCCTGATATCACCAAAAATCTTCTGTCTGTTAGTTAATTTACTGCTGATAATAAAGTCCTTCTTGAATTTCACCCTGACTCTTGTTTTATCAAGGATCTCTCTACTCGGAAAACTCTACTGCGGGGACAACTTATGGATGGTTTATATGTCTTCTCCCTGAGAAATCATAACTTCACCGCCTCTCCCCAGGCTCTTCTCGGTGAGCGTGCATCTTCCTCCGCCTGGCATGAGCGCCTAGGTCATCCCTCCATCAAAGTTGTCTCCAGTGTTTTATCTCAGCATCAACTTCATTTCCTCCCTGACCGTGCTGGTACCCTCTCTGCATGCCCTGTCAGTAAGGAAAAAGTCACCGTCTTCCTTTTTCGTCATCTTCCACGATTGCTACTGCTCCTTTAGAGCTTATTCACTCCGATCTATGGGGTCCGTCTCCTGTGTCCGCTGTAAGTGGTCATCGCTATTATATTAGCTTTATAGATCACTACAGTAAGTATGTTTGGTTTTATCCTTTGATAAATAAAAGTGATGCTTTCTCCATTTTTTTTTTGAGTTCAAAATTCATGGAGAAATTTTTTTGAGCGTTCCATTAAAGCACTCCAAACTGATGGTGGTGGCGAGTTCATAAAATTTAAACCTTATTTGTCTTCTCAGGGTATCGCTTATCGTTTATCCTGTCCATACACTAGTGCCCAAAATGGCACTGCAGAAAGAAAACACCGCCATCTTGTCAAGACCGGCCTTACTGTTCTGGCTCGGTCAAATGTTCCATTTCATTACTGGCCCTATGCTTTCCAAACTGCCTCATTTCTCATCAATAGAATGCCCACCCCCGTCCTCCATAAACTCTCTCCCTACTAGAAATTATTTCATAAAATACCTGACTACCTTTCCTTACGAATTTTTTATTGTGCTTGCTATCCTCATCTGCGTCCATACCAAACTCATAAGTTTAGTTTTCGGTCCACTCCATGTGTCTTCTTAGGTTACTCAGCTTCGCATAAAGATTATCAATATTTGCATGTCCCCTCTGGTCGTATTTACATCTCTCAGGATGTTGTGTTCGACGAATCTTCCTTTCCTTTCCATTCTCCTCAGCCCTCCCTCTCTCCCCTACTCCCACGCCTTCACCACTGATCCCCATCTCCATACCTCTGTTATCTTCCATTGTTCTAATCCCCTCTTCTCATGCGGGCCCCACCATTGACTCTTCTCCTCCTCTACTACCACCTCCATCACATACTCTTTCTCCACCACCTCCACCAGCACCCGCCGATGAGTCCTTCTCCTCGTCCCCATCCTCATGCTCTCCTAGCCCCCTCCTATTAGGACCCACCATATGGTCACCAGAACACAGGATAACAGCAAAACACCAAAATGTTGACCCAAGGTTACAATCACCCATGTTTAGTGTGTTTGATGATTACAAAACATATTAGTTATTTGTACTAATATTGTTTATTGGTTAAGTGTGTTTCAGGGTTTTAACTCAACTAGAAGGTTTATACCCTAAAAGAAAGTATTTGGGACTCAAGTCAACTCAAATTGGGCTCAAGAATCAAGTTTTGAAGATCATATGGTGAAAAGCCCTCTTGAAGCACTTGTAGTACTTAGAACCAATGTAAGAAATAGAGTGTTAAAATTTGAGTTTTGGAAATTGGCTCTAGGATACACACACATGTTTTTGTACACAAGTTTTTATAGTTAGAGTTTTTGTTTTTGAAATTTTTCTCATGACTTGACAAATATCCATGACTCCAAGTTTTACAAAGACTTATATCATTTTTAAATCATGTATACTCTTTTCATCATGATACTCAGATACTCTTTACTTCAAAATTTTTTAAAAACAAAAATTCCAGGTCCTGCTGCTGTTTTTCTGTTTCAGGCAAGACCGGCCGACCGGCCCGGTCGACCGGCGCCTGTACCAGGACGTGCACGCTTGTGCACGTCTGTCGGCCGACCGCTCGGGTCGACCGACTGTAAGCAGTTGCTCTCGGGTTTTCTGGGTCGACCGCCCCGGTCGACCGCCCGAAGAAAACTATGTTTTCTTTTTGGACGGTCGACCTGACCGGTCGACCCGAGCCAACGGCTCTTTGCCAGCTGAGCTGGCGGCCGACCGGCCCGGTCGACCGCCAGGCCTGCAACAGCCCAACGGCTCTTTCCTCTTTTGTGCAATTCTGAAATCTGTTTTTTGGACTGTTTTTTTGGCACTTTTTCAGGGTTTTCCAGATCTTTTTCAGAGCAAATAAGGTCTAAATAAATTGTTTTAAACCTATTTTTCTCCCTATAAATAGAGGAGAAGAGTCTCTTACATAATACCAAGAAAAATCCTCAAGTTTTCATAGTTTTCAAAAGAGAAGAAAAGTGTTTAAGCCCTTCATTTCTAACTCTTTCTTGAGCTTATTTTTCAGTTGTGTTCTCCAGCAAAATCATCTCTACAACTAAGTTTTCTCACTACACTTCTTAGAGCCAAAAATCCCTTACTCATTCTATAAGGAAGTTGTAAAAGAGTGAGAGTTTTGTAAAAGAGTTTAGTGATCTTGTTGTGATCACTTTGGCTACTTGTTCCTTCTTCTTGTTCTTGTGGAGACACCTCTTCGGTAGAGGTTATTGTAATTGGTGGAGCTCGGTGCTCGGGTCTTCGGTAGACCATTGTAAGCGTCCTCGGTGGATAGTGGAAACCCTTCACGGAGGTGAAGGCGGGAAGTAGAGCGGTGGCTCGAACCTCGAAACAAATACTTGTGTTTGCGATTGTCTTTTGCTCTTGCTCTCTATTTCGCTTTACTTTCAATTGCTCTCTATTGCTTATTGTTTCAAGTATTTTTGCTTCCTCTACTTGTGATATCTTGTGTGCTCTTCATCATTGCCTATTATTCATTCATTGATATTTTGTCGATCAATTCTCATACAACAAGGTTGCATTGCGCACCTCTAACCCATTCAAGGGGAATTGGGAGGAAGGAGTTCAGAACCTCTCACGGGGTATTCGGCTCTTAGTCTTGTTTTGAGAGATCGTTGCATCATTCATTCATCTTAGTTTTAAAAAGATTGTTAGATTAGCAATTACACCTATTCACCCCCCTCTAGGTGTTTTTCACAAAAGTCTGGCTAGCCACTCGGTATCTCATGCCTACCTGTCTCATGGCTGACTTGGCCACCACTCCTGTCGAACCCACATGTTTCACGCAAGCTTCTAAAGATCCCAAGTGGCGCCAGGCAATGGCCACTGAGATGAATGCCTTGCTTAAGAATAAAACCTGGTCCCTTGTGCCATACCACCCTACCATGAATCTGGTTGGTTGTAAATGGGTTTTCAAGTTAAAACATAAATCTGATGGTTCTGTTGACAGGTATAAGGCCTGCCTGGTGGCCAAGGGTTTTCATCAACAATCAGGATTAGACTATGGTGAGACATTCAGTCCGGTCATCAAACCGACCACTGCCCATACCGTGTGCAGTCTGGCCGTCTCCAAGGGATGGTCTATTCGACAGTTGGATGTGAATAATGCATTTTTGCAGGGTTTTCTTACTGAGACGGTCTACATGGAACAACCTTCGGGGTTTATCAATCCTGCTCATTCCAATCATGCATGCAAGCTTCACCGCAGTATCTATGGCCTCAAACAGGCTCCACAGACCTAGTTTTCTCGCCTCAGCAGTTATCTAGTCACATTGGGCTTTATGGGCTCCAAGTCTGACATGTCTCTCTTCCTCTGACGGGTCGGGACAGATCTTCTTCTGGCTCTTATCTATGTGAACGACATCATCATCACAGGTAATGACTCACGGGCTGTCACTCGTCTTATTCAAGAACTAGGCCGGGAGTTCTCATTAAAAGACCTCGGTCCACTACACTATTTCTTGGGCGTGGAGTGTCATCGTACACCCTCAGGTCTATTTCTCTCTCAACAGAAGTACATCCGTGACTTGCTTCTCCGACTCAAGATGGATGGTGTCAAGCCTGTTAGCTCGCCTATGGCCACTTCCTGTAAGCTATCCAAGATTGTTGGCAAGTCTCTCTCTGACCCCTTTGTCTATCGAAGTATTGTTGGGGCTCTACAATACTTAAGCTTTACCAAACCCGATATTGCCTTCTCGGTGAACAAGGTCGCTCAGTTCATGCAAGCTCCAACCGATGAGCACTGGAGCGCTGTAAAATGGATCCTCCGTTACCTCAAATCTACCATTCAACATGGCCTTTTTCTCTCTTGTCATTCTTCTGTACAGCTTACTGCTTACACCGATGCAGATTGGGCAGGGTCGATCGATGATCCAAAATCTACCAGTGGCTATTGTGTCTTTCTTGGTACAAATCTCATTTCTTGGAAATCGAAGAAGCAGTGTACTGTGGCACGATCTAGCACTGAGGCAGAGTATAGGGGCATGGCTAATGCTGTAGCAGAGGTCGTTTGGTTGCAGTCATTACTTCATGAGCTTGGAGTTCCGCAATCTCCCCCAATAGTTCTCTGTGACAACCTCGGTGCAACATATCTCTCGATCAATCCTATTCGTCACTCCCGCTCCAAACATGTTGAGATCAACATTCATTTTTTGAGGGACTATGTCGCCAATGGAGTCCTGGATGTTCGGTTTGTCAGCACTAAAGACTAACTAGCAGACATCCTTACTAAGCCTTTGAGCTCTTTAAGATTTTCTATGCTGAAGAACAAGCTCTTGGTTCTTTCGAACCCGCTTCGCTTGCCGGGGGGTGTTAGAGATATCAATGACAACACGTGATCCATGTGAAAGACACTCATCATGAAATCAATCAGATCCTAAAATCTCTCTATGATTATAGGAACACATGGGACTCATGGGATTCATGCACCATGTGTTTCTCATTCTTTCTCTCAGTCAATATTTTTCTATTATTTCTCTCAGTCAATATTTTCCTATTGTACCTCCTAAATCAGTGTAAACATGTGACCAATATGTGTATATAAATGCAACCAAGAACCATAACTAATGGCATCTTGTCTTTACACAAATAAGTCTTCTTCTTATTGTTTATCTTCATCCGAATACAATATTCATTCTGTTGAAGTTGATCTATATTATTTTAAATATTCATAAGTCAAAAATCGAGTATTTTAAATATTTTTTGTGTATTCATCAAGCGACACAACTGCTGAAAGCCTATCTCTGTATATATATAGAAAGAGATAAACTTGTGTAGTTCTGGAAGTATTCAAGCCCGCATCCTTCTCACTCGAATACAAATATACATCATCTTAATACAGGATCCATTCCGTCAAAGTTGATGTATATTATTTCAAGTATTTATAAACCCAAAATTAAGTATTTTAAATACTTTTTGGCCCGGCATCAAGTAGGAAAAAAAGGACGGTTTAAAGACTAAGATTTCTCAGTGTACAGACGATGGTTAGGCAGAGATAGATTTTAGGCCAGTTTTTATTCTAGTTTAGTATTGATTTTTACTTTTCTTTTCATGTAATTTTCAGTTTTCATTTATGTAATTCAGAGGAGATCAGAGTTTCATAGGAGAATGAGAATGAAGTTTGTACTGAGAGTGATGCCGGTGTAAGTTATTTTTCTCTTCTTTTATTGTTACCACATTGAATCTAAAGTTGCATTTTTTATGTTCTTCTTTCTTTTTATGTTCTTCTTCTTCTTCTTCTTTTTACTTCTCTTCTTTTAATACCAATTGTAATCCAAATGAGTTTTATAGCATCGAAAGAGCCTTACTTCTGCGAGTGCCACCGATAGCTCATGACGATGGATTTTAGTCTCAGTATATATCATTTCGTACTTGTATCGTCTTGATTGTAATGTGGAAGAGACGGGAATTAACTCTTATGGGCTATGCGCTGATTGCCTCCACTTCATGGTAACATCGTCGCCAAAGATTCAAGATAAGTATTTGGCCAAAGGATGTAAGTATTTCTTTTAGGTTTTCTTTCTTTTCTTTAATCTTTTGTTTAGATCACCTCCATCACCAAATCTCTATATTTTCACTTTCTTTGTACAAAATCTCCATCTCCTTCTATTTACCACTTTCACAATTTAATATAACTTATTTTCTTTTTCTTTTCAAGAACTAAAAGAAGAAATTTAACCATTTCTTGCAACTTAAAAGAGAACTTGTAAAAAGCTTCCATCGCTAGTCCCTTCTTGTGGATCACGACCCGCATAGTCACTTTCTATCGCGGTGGTGTTGAGAACTTGCACTTCTATTTTGTATTTCTGAAATTTTGTATTTTTGTGTGTAGGTTCGTACTCAATCAGACTTGGAGAATGCCCAATACTTATGCCGATACCGATAATGCACTTGTTTCTCTCCCTAATCTCACCTTAAAACGGATCGTGATTGGTTGATATTCAAGTTTTTACCGAGTTAAGCAGATGGAGGGTGATGAACTTTTATTAGAATACCACATGACTAGTTCTCATTGCACAAGACTCATAAAGGCCAAGAATTCAAAGTGAGGCTCTATCTTCAACAAGTTAATGGCTAGTGGGGTTAATTAGTAGAATGTTAGCCATGTAACTTCTTTCAATTTCTATAACTCAAATTTTTTTAAACAATTTTCCTTTACTCTTCTTTACTTTTCTTTAAACTCTTTTCTCTAAGCTTTCTCTTTTAAACTTTTTTAAAAACTTTCTTTTAGTTTCTTAAGCTTTTTTCTTTTCTTTTCTTTGTTTTCATTCTTCACCTTCTCAAATCCGTATTTCTTCTCTTTTTCTTTCAGACGCTTTCCCATTCACAACCAATTCACGTCACCTATTTCACACTTTTTCTTTCTTTCTTTCTTTCTTTTCTTTTAACTGAAACAAGAAGGAAATATTTTGAAGAAAACAACATAAAAACTGGAAACAGCTTCCATCGCATACCCTCCCTGCGGATACGACCCGTTATAGTTTTTCCTACAAATGGTAGTTCGAAGAAGCACATTAACTCTACATACATATTCAGAGGTTGAAAATTGACATATGGACCTGCACGGTTTATTCTAAACTTTTGCTCTTTTTCCGTCTCGAATAAAATTTTTGGCGCCGTTACCGGGGAGGGTAACGGTTTTTGTTTTCTCCATCTAGTCGATTCCTTTTCTATTTTAGTATATGCTCGCTTTGTTGCCCCATTACCTCTAATTGAGTATATGACGGTTATGGGAGTGAGATGTGAGAAAAAAGACTGTAGGCTCAAAGCGAGCACCACATTCTGAAATGTACATTGTGTTGGACGATGGGTCCAATGCAATATATTAGGTCTAAATCACACCACGACCTTTAACAGACCAGTGCTACAGATTATACACGGGCTGATGACCAGGCAGCACTCGGTATGTATAAACATTATCATATGGCAACACATGCTTGCCAACTTCTAGTGCACTAGGGGTGCGAAATATTCGCATCCAGTCCTTGTGACCCGTCTGTGCAGACATTTTCTGTCAGATGAAGTCTTCACAGCCTATGACCGGGCCGATGTATCCAGCGAGCGCCTCACTAGTGCTTGTAGTAGTTGCCTTCACGCGGTGTGGATACCCGCCGCTATAACAGAGGACGTTCCTGCTGAGTTTTCCTCAGAGGAACGAAGTGAGCAGGAAGATGAGAGTGCCTTTTGGCAACAACCACCCCCGAGTGACACTAAGGCTTTCATGTCCTCCATTTGAAAGGGCATGAAGAAAATATTTAAGGGGCAGACGAAATTAAGAAAAAGAGTGGAGGAACAGAATGAGAGGCTAGAACGTATTGAAGAGGGATTGCGACGTTCTCAGTCCATGGGCCCAAGCACTTTAGCTGGCCCAAGTAGGCGCCCAAGATTTCATACTATTACCTATCTTATGCATTCACATGTTTATTTTTCATACATTAGGGACAATGCATATGATAGGTGTGGGGGGTTACTAACATAGATTTTTTTTTTATAGATTTTTTAGATTTTCTAGGATTTTTAGGATTTTTCCTTTATATAAAAAATAATAATAAACTTTTCTTTTCTTTCTTTTAAGATTTTTCTTTCTTTAGGAATGTTCTTTTCCTTTATATTCTTTTAAGATTTTTCTTTCTTTTAAGAATGTACTTTTTAGACTTTTAGATTTTCTAGGATTTTTAGGATTTTTCCTTTATATAAAAAAAATAATAAACTTTTCTTTTATTTCTTTTAAGATTTTTCTTTCTTTTAGGAATGTTCTTTTCCTTTATATTCTTTTAAGATTTTTCTTTCTTTTAGGAATGTTCTTTTCCTTTATATTCTTTAAGCTTTTTCTTTCTCTTAGGAATGTTCTTTTCTTTTATTCCTTTATAAAAAAATAATAAATAATATATATTTTGATTCATTTTTAAGAAAATTTACTTGATCTTAGGAATTAGGAAAAATCTAAACTAGGATTTCTTAATATAAGTTAAAATAAGAAGAATTGTTGGATTTTTAGGTTAAGAAAGAAAGAGTAGAAAGATAATTAGATTTTAAATTTTTTTTAAGTATTATACACATTTACATGTTGAGGGATTAAAACAAAGACTAAGTACCTTTAATTTATATACAATATATATATATATATAAATTATATAAAAATAAAAATAAATATTGTAAATAAATATTTGATCACCAATTAAGCTGGTTAGTTGTGCTTTAAGAAGTATGATCGGTCGCGCCTAAAGGTAGTTGAGTTCTTAACATTCATGGCCTTATTTACTCGAGTCCTTGAACCTTAGGGATGTATTCTCATCTGGTGCCCTAAGATCATCTGGTCTGGGAGTCATCGGTAAAAGGCTCGCTACATAGGTAAATTAGAAAGCCTAAGAAGCTAAGGAGAATAATAAGTGTACATACATGTTTATATGAAAATAAATAAATAAATGTGTGTGTGTGTGTGTATGAAAATATAAGTAAAGGTCTCATGGTCTAAGTGCAATTCCTCATACATATAAGCGTATATATTCTAGACTTGATGCAAAATCCAGTGATCTCTCTACTTTTGAAACTTAACCTTAAATTGAAGATAAAGCTTCAAGTGGAAACTTATAATTAGAAGGAACAGTTTAGTTTAACCTAAAACCATAAGATCAAATAAATTTTTGCAAAAATAGATCATAAACTTTCTTTCTTTTTCTTTCTTCGTAAAAACCATTAACATTTATTTTCCTTTTTATAGATTTTGTGGGTGTAATCTACTAAAAACCCTCAAGAAATAAATCTCCTCCTCTAGAGTAACCTAGAGATTTAACGGCTTGTTGCACGTGCTCAGTGCAATCGCGTCACTTGCGAAAATGGTGTATTAACTTCCTTAGTTTAACTTTTCTTTTTCTTATTTTGCTCAAGGACGAACAAAGAGATAAGTGTGGATAGTGGTTAATTTTGCATCATAATCATCACATTACCTACCTTATTATGTTAAATATATTGATAATATCTCTCTTTACGGTAATTTGCAGATAAATCAAAAGCTAAGGATAATGGTGTAAAATAATCCAGAAATTCCAGCTATTTTTCAGATTTTCAAAGAGTTTTCTTAGAGAGCAAGAGGACCATTCTAGATGGGGGTAGATTAGTCCTAAAATAATCAGATGAATCTGGACTAATACTAGCCTTAGTGTGTGGAGAGATGAATATTCCTTGGAGATCTCCTTCTAAAAGATAGACAGCTGGAGCTAGATCAGAGCAAAGGTTACAGCATTGCCGCGAAAACGGGGCTTTTGTCGCGTTTTCGCTGCAATCTTTTGGAAGCAACCGTGGATCAATGACATATGGTACCTCGTTTCATACCTCCCAAGCCACTGCAGCCTATAAATACCCTGTAAATTCACCAGAGAGAGGGTTAGAAAGAAAACAGAGAGCAAAGCACCTCTATTGCTTGAGCTACTCTTGTGATTCTTCTCTTGCATAATTGCAATTTAGTATAAGGTTTTTATTTTTCAGAAATTGAGTGAGGAAGAGAGAGAACCATTGTAATTGATTCAAGTGACGCTTCAACACAAGAAATACTTCTTTCCTCATTGCTCTTTCTTGCATCTTCTGCTTGTGCTTTTTAATTCTTGCTTCTAATCATGGCTAATATTTCTTGCAAGCTTTACATTCCATGCTCTTACTTCATGCCTAGCTAATCTTCTCCTTGCATGGCTAACTAACTACTAACCCTAACTTGCTTGAATGATAACCCACATGAATCTATAGCATGCCAAAGAATCTTGTGCAAGCAAGAGGTATGGATGGCTTGTGATAAAGGGTTCTAACTCTAACACACTAACAAGCATTCTAACTCTCATATTTCGCACTTAACTAAATGTTCTTGATGATCTATTTATTATTTATTTTGCTTATCTTGGACTTAGAGAATGCCTATCACCTATGCCGAAACCGATAGTGCACTTGTTTCTCTTCCTAATCTCGCATTAAAACGGATCTTGATTGGGTGATGTTCAAGTTTTTGTCGTGTTAAGCATAATGGAGGGTGATGAACTTTCATTAGAACACCACATGATTAGTTCTCATTATACAAGACTCATAAAGGCCAATAATCCAAAGTGAGACTCTATCTTCAATAAGTTATCGATTAGTGGGGTTAATTAGTAGAATGTTAGCCATGCAACTTCTTCCAATTTCTATAACTCAAACTTTTTAAAGCAATTTTCCTTTACACTTCTTCACTTTTCTTCAAACTCTTTTCTCTAAGCTTTCTCTTCCTAAACTTTTTGTAAAAACTTTCTTTTAGTTTCTTAAGCCTTTTTCTTTTCTTTTCTTTGTTTTCATTCCTCGCCTTCTCAAATCTGTATTTTATCTCTTTTTCATTCACATGCTGTCCCAATCATAACCAATTTACATCACCTATTTCACACTCATTCTTTCTTTCTTTCTTTCTTTTCTTTTAACTGAAACAAGAAGGAAATATTTTGAAGAAAACAACATAAAAAGCGACAAAAGCTTCCATCGCATACCCTCTCTGCGGATACGATTCATTATAGCTTTTGCTACAAATAGTAGCTCGAAGAAGCACATTAACTCTACATGCATATCCAGAGCTTGAACATTGACATATGGACCTGCACGGTTTACTCTAAACTTCTGGTCTTTTTTCGCTTCGAACAAGCATCTAAATGATCAACTCCTCGCCCAGATCACGACCCTCCAAAACACTCAAGGGCTGCCTCCATTGACAGAAAGGCCCACTGCTACTGAGGCCCCAAGCGATGAGCACTTTCAAAGTCGGAGGCATCGCAGAAAAGCCTCCCCTACTTATTCAAAATGATCCTATGGCGACTCAAGTTCATCTCATCCCTACATGAGGGATCAATATGATCATACTCGGAGGAAGATTGAAGAGTTCATCTGTGTCAAAGATCTCAAAAAACTTGTACTAAAGCGAGTCGAAGAAGCAAGAATGTCGCATCACGGCAGACTTAGAGCCATCACCACCGATGCATCTAACTCCTTCTTCTCTGAGGGCATAATGGAATATGAATTTCTCAAGAGCTTCATGATTATGACCTTTGATTGCTACTCTAGTCAGAGTGACATGTTCTAACACTTCCGCTAGTATGTGGACAAGATGGTGATCTATGTCAGAAATGACTCCATCTTGTACTGGATCTTCCCCTCCAGCTTGAAGGGAATAGCCTCTCATTGGTTCTACTCTTCCGCCAAGGTCAATCCACAATTTTGAGGATCTCACCAAGTTGTTCCTCTCAGTACTCCTCCTGTCGGGAGTTTAAGCAAAACAACCATCATCTCTTCTTTATCAAGATGATACTCTCTGACAGTCTCAAGATAGACATTGAATACTTTTAGAATCAGGTAGCCAAGGTATACAACTGTCGTGAGGATGTCTCTGCTCTCGCATTCATAAGCGGGTCACCCTCCTACTATACAAGTATTTGTTGAAGTACAATGTCATTCGTTGGAGCGAGGTCTTGTACCGAGCCCAACCATACATCCAGTTGGAGGAATCAATGAAAAGCTCTGCCAATCAATCTTTCAACTGTGGCGATGACAGAGCAAAATCAAAGCTGCAATACGGAGACCCCTCTGTTGACAACCAGGGTCGCAGGCATGGTGTTTTCAAAAAGTAACCATTCTCTGGACACCAGCAGAGTCCACTCTGAATTTACTAGGTAGATAACAACTTCAATCCGCTGAAGGTTCCTATCTAGGACATCTTTGAAGCATCAAGGATCACCTCTGAGTGAAGTGTCCATAACTGAAAAAACACGATCCTGCTCTTCTTGGAGCTAAAGCCTATTCTCCTTTCATGACTGCAAGAGGCATCGAACTTTCCAGTGTCGGTCCCTCCATAAATATCTCAAGAACTAGTAAGGATATCTTCAGAAATATGTCCTTATACCTGGAGCTCCCTCCAAGATTGAAAGATAACAGGAAACCCCGTTTTTGGATCGACCTTAACGCATGGTCACTCAGTACCGAGCGGTCGACTAACACCGACCCCATAAATAAGAACAATGAAGTTCCTCCAATGGATAATACTCTCTGTATCTTATTTTAATTTCATGTATTTTTATTGAAATCATTTAATAAAAATACATTATGACACCTAATGGTTTTCCTACATCATTCTCAGGATCCGTGGAACCCGCTTATCAGTCCTTATTCGGCCAGACTACGAGCTCTTCTCTTCAGAGTACTATGGTTGCATGTCCGAGGAGGGATTCCCCCATTCGAGATCTACAACATCAACATTCGATTCCTGGCTCCATACATCCTTCACAGGATCTGCCAATTCACTCACCAGACCCATGCGATTTGCTCACGAGCGCTTTTTTCCTGGAGACATCTACTCGAGTGTTTCGAGGAAGGAAGTGTTGGCCCAAGGGTACAATCCTTTGTTTTAATGATTACAAACCACATGAAGTAATTTGGTATTAATCAAGTTCTAGTGTTTGAGCTTAAAGGGTTCAAGAGAAAAGATTTAGTTTCATTCTTTCTCAAAATGAAAGTTTTGAGGTGATCAAGTTGATTCAAGGAATGAATTAAAGCTCAGACGATCAAAGTGTGAATTTTGAAGAAACCCTCTTGATGAAGACTTGAAGAGAGTATAATCTTTGTAAGAAATTAGAATGTTTAAGTTTTTGGTGTTGAATTGATGTTTAAGATTCATTCACACTTGCACAAGATATCCTTTACTAAACTTATACAAAAAATTGTTTTAAATATGATTCAAAAAATACAATGTTTTTTGTCTCTGACTGTAGATAGCTCATTTAAATACACCTAGAGAGGGGTGAATAGGTGTATGGCTAATCTAATGACAAAGAATGCAGAATTTAAAAACTAATTGCAACACACTTAGTGTACCAAAGAGTGTAGCCGAATTCCCGGTGAAGGGCTCTGGACTAACTCCTCTTGATTCCTCTGAATAAGAGTTGAGGTGCTATATGAAGCTCTCTTGGTTAACACAAGTATGGCACGCAAATAAACCAAGCATGTATATGATATAAACAATATGAATCAATGCAAGACACAAAATAAGAGAGAGTTTAGAGATAGTGGATCAAACGCAAACACCAAGATATATTTCGAGGTTCGAGCACCCAGCTCTACGTCCCCGCCTTCACATAGAAGGATTTTCACTAAAGCGTCCACACAGGACTTCCCACAAGGGAACCTCTACTGAGGATTTGGGTAAATATAACCAGGAGTACACAACTCCTCTCTCAACAAGTACAACCTCTCACTAGAGGCAAGGCTCAACACAAATCACCTCTACACTTAGAGGGATGGGCACTTAGCCAAACTACAATCACCTCACACTTGAGGAATTTCACAATCCAATGCACAACCTCCTCTACACTTAGAGGGCAAGACACAAAGCCACAAGCAAATGGATGAATACAACTCTTGGAGGTTTCAACAAACCACAAACCAATTCTTTCTCACAAAACAATGATCCTAATAGATAGGATAGATAGATAGCTCAAGTGTGAGAAATCATGGTGTTTGAAAATCAAATTACAAAGAAAAATACTTAGGAAAACAACTAGAATTTGATAGAAATGAAGAACAAAATAAATATCCCAAATCTCTATTTTTCTTTGCTTTTTTCAACCCTTGAAAACAAATAAAAGATAAATCTTTTTGGCTTAAAAACTCTTTTGAAAACTTGTATATAAACACTAGAAAGAATGAGAATTTTTTGCTCTTGGAATAGTTGTTGCAAAACAGCTCAAATATGGGGTATTTATAGCCCCAAAATAAATCTGCCCGTTGGCAGCTGCAAAGGGCAATTTTGCCCTCCGGTCGACCGGCCGGTCGACCGGCCAACGGTCAGATTTCTGACTGTTGTGCCACCGGTCGACCGCCCGTTTGACCGGGCCTAGATCCAGAGAGCATCGGCTATCTGGCCGGTCGACCGCCCGCTCGACCGGAGTTGGATACAGAGAGCAGAACTCTCTGTCGGTCGACCGGTCGGTCGACCGGGACCTTTTCCAGAGAGCAGAGCTCGGTCGACCGCCCGGTCGACCGGCCCACCAGCCTGGCTGCGTGCACGTCCTGTGCACGTGGGTCGACCGGACTGGTCGACCGACTTCTGCCTCGGTCGACCGGCCCGGTCGATCAGTAGACAGCCATCCAGACATTCTAGGATTTAAAAACTAGGGTTTTTATCTTTAATTAAATCCCATAAAATCTCATAAATTCTACAAAAATTAGTTCTTATTAGATCTTTGAAATAAAAAATATGTGTGACAAAAATTCAACACATCTTACAAACTATTTGAACCATTTTGTGTTCTTGAAAATTTGCCTTAAACCAAAAAACGTATTTTTTAAAACTTGAATTTTTGAAATGGAAATCTGATTTTTCCAAAACACATGTAAATACAAAAACATGATATTTAAACAACTTTTAAGCATGTTGTATATGGATTGAATCCAATGTACATGAAAGGTATTATATCTATGTTTTTGACATTAAATCCGAGAATAAGTTTTTTTTAAATATAAAACTCCAAACACATGAATAGACTTATCAAAATAAGTTTTTCTAAGTATATGAAGCATAGATGTATATAGATCAAATTTAATATACATTAAACCACGTAAACTTGTTTTGATTCTATCTATTCATGAAAACCAAGATCGGTTAAACCGAAAACCAAAACTAAAACATGAAACTTGTGTATATATTATGAACTTGAGTATATCACACTATCTAATCTTTATAATGAGATCTAAACAAACTTCAGCTAAACAAACCGAGTTCTTCTTATAGAACTCCGTCTCCAAATCGACTTGATCCAAACGTGATCCACCGAGCTTGACTCCGTACGAGTACTAGATGTGAACTTGACGCTCGAGCTCTTGAATCACCATGTGAAAGCTCCAAAACACTTTTGTTGAAGCTAATCACCTACTAATATCTTGATCAAATATCTGAAACTAAATATCACAAGATTATTAGTAAACAATAACTACATGAGTTAATCATCATTAAAACTAGAGTGAAGGGCATCTGGGCCAACAATCTCCCCCTTTTTGATGATGACAAAACTCATGGAGTTATATATGCATAGATTAAAGTTAAGCTTCATAGAAGCTCCCCCTTAACTCATGCATAGCAATAAACAATAAAGATGTTCAATGAATCCTCAATATAGATATGCATAAACATGATATATGATACAATGAAATAAACATGCTCTTGATATCAATTTTAAAATAAACATGTTCTTAAAAAATGTTGCTCTTAATACCAACAAAAGCTCTTGATACCAACAAAATAACAAACATGCTCTTTGATACCAATACCAACAAAATATGCTTTTAATATCAATGGTAAAAGATAACAAATTTAAACAAATATGCATATAAAAACATATAAACAAACATGTATATATCAAACTCCAAAATATCTCTCCTCCTTTTTGTCAATTCATCAATAAAGGGGTACAAACAATAAAGGGCATAAATAATATTTTTCATCCTTTTTGCATAAAGAAAACAATAAAGGTATATATGTGACATCATTCATGAAGAGGAGAGACGTGAAGTTAACTCCCCCTGCATACATGCATTTATATGAAAAGAAATGACTAAACCCCTAACCACATAAAGCATAATATATAATGTATAAAAGGAGATGTGAAGCTCCTACTACACACGTGTAAGACATAAAGAATAAGCGGTCAAACTCTTCAATATGAGATACACTCAACATGAATCTATATATAGAGAAGATGTTAAGCTTCTATTGCATATAAGCAATACAAATCAAAACATTATGATACCAATTGAAAAATATATCAATTTAGCATGAAGGTATATATCAAAACATCATGATATCAATTTATGATACCAATAGAAAATAAACAAAACATTTTGAAGATACCAACAAAAAAAAATTTATATCAATTGAAAGATATAAATATATAGGACATCTTGATACCAATGTAAAAATTTGTACCACTTGAAAATATTTTACATTTTTGATACTAATTGAAAAACATAAACCAATCTTTTGGTTAAACACTAAAATCATTTTGCAATAGAGATACCAAATAGAGAATAATGTCAATTTAATATTCTTGATACCAATATTGAAAATGAAACATATACTAATTGAAAATAATTTTCATTAGGAGCATAAGAAACCAAATGAAAATTAAGATATCAATTTTTCAACATAAAGAGTGGGAGTAAGATACCAATTGTAAACAAAACCGATTGGAAGGTAAAACATGAATTTTCTCCCCCTTTATGAAATACTAATGAAAACGATGCATGAGCTTATATAAGATACCAATTGAAAAATAATTGTCATTAAGGATTAAATCAAGCTTAGCATAACAAAATTTGTGTTCAAAGATATAGAGATATAGTAAGCACAATCAAAACACATATATATGTATGAAAAATTAAATTCCAATCGAAATTGATACTATTTGAAGTTGAAGCATACATATATAGAAACAAATATGAGTATACAAAATAAATATCAATTGTGATACCAATTGAAAATACAATGTGAATCGAGTGTATAACTCATAATGACCTCCCTTTCTTGCACATGTTTAAATTGATTTTCAATTAAGCTCACAAGGCATGGTCACCCATCCAATTACCCTTGGATGGTGGGGTTTTTAAAAATAGGATTGAAAATAATTTTAGCATTTTTGGAAAACTCAACCAATAGAAGAATAATGACTAGTTTAAAGATAATTATGAAAACTAGTACGAAATCCTTCAAGTAAGGAATAAAAACAAGAATATATTTCATGAAAAAATGTAAGTCACACAATCATCAACACTCAAAATCTATAAAGCATATATCATACTCATGAAAACAAAGTCATGAGAAAAACATCAAGTAATGTGAGTGTAAAAATCATGTAATCACAAAATCATGAGAATAGGCAATAAAGCTCAATATGATATTCTTTTGTAAACATGTAAAATATGAAAATCATCAAAATTTAATTTTTATCAAAACAATGATACTAACTTCATGACATATGTATGTTTTATCAAAACTAGAGGTATACATACATATCCAAAACACAAATGAGTCCATAATAGAATTTGCATGAAAAGCAAATGACTCAAGGTTATACATGTATATCCAATAGTTTTGACTAAATTAACATATACATGAAGTTAAACACATATTAATGAAAATATGTATAAAATAGGGAATACAAGTCAAAATGTATGAATCATCAAAACTAGGTTATACTAGTACATCTAATGGGTACAAATGAGCAATCAAGCACAAACATATAATAATCAATTTGTGGCTCATTGGTTGTACAAGTATATACTCAAGTTTTAATGAAATCTGCATCTAAACATGTAATCAAAGCATGAAGCATAAAATGAAACATAAACTAATATGATCATTAAGTAAATACACATGTATTTGAACTAGGACATACACAAAAGTAGTAGTCCATATACACATGGGTGTATCTCAAATACTAATTATGTATATCACTAATCTAATCATCATGGTATTTAACATAATAATCAAGAAACATCAAAACATGTTAAAAATAAATGACATGAAAAGTATGTAAACATAAATGAGAGTTATAGATCGTTACCAAAACTAAGAAGGTAATCCTCCCACTAAACTCCCCTTGAAAGTGATGCATCCAAAATAGTCACCATTAAGCTCGGAACGCATCCACCTCAAGGCACCATCACTCTCACGTCATGTGAGAGCCCACACCTACATCAAAAATAGGAGTGGCTTTTGGTACCCAAACTCTATTGAGTCCATGGGGATTAGCTCCTTTCCTAACCCAAACAAATTTATTTGCTAAATTTACATCATGTACTCTATCATAACAAAACTTAGCAAGTTGGCTCTTACGTCCACAATGTGTACAAGTGTACACATGAGCATACATAATGTTGTGTGCATGAACGTAGGAAGCATGTGTATGCCGTGGTTTATGTGCATGCACAGGAGGAACATGTTTCTTTCGAAACATAGATTCCAAACGTGTGTGGTTCATGGCACATTAGCTCAAAGTGGAACCCAAACAATCAACACTCTTCTTTAAATTACAAATATCATTTTCAATCATGGACGAAGAGGTGCATGCAATAGATACACTAGGTGGTGAAGCATGACAAACATGTGTGTCAATATCATTTTTCAAAGAAATATTTTTCTTGGAAAACAAATCTAGCTCTTTTGAAATTGAAATAATTTTGTTCTTCAAAGAATCATTTTCTTTTAAAACAAAATCAAGTTTTGAAGTTAAAGTCTCATTTTTCTTCAAAACATCGTTGCAATCATTTTTATTTTTTAAATTTCATTTTCTGTTAGGGCAAGGTTAAGTTGGGATTTAAGTGAGTCACGTTCACTTGAAATCTCTTCCTTCTCTTGCAAAATCAAATTAAGTTTAGAACACAAATCTTTATTTTCTTTGTTAAGTTCAAATTTTTTTTTTCAAAGCTTTATATTTTTCTAGCAATTTTTCACAAACAATGGATAGTTCTTCATTTAAAGCATCGGCATCAATATAATCATTACTAGAAGAACAAGCATCATCATCATCTAATTGAGCATCCGAGTTTACCTCAAGGGAGTCATTCCCTTGGACCATGTAGCAATGTTGCTCGGATTCTCCACTAGATTTCTCCTCCACAATATTTGGCGTTTGAAGCTTTAGAGCGGTCAAAGTGTTCCACATTGCAAAAGCGAAATCACAATGAGAAACCATACACAAATATTCTTTATTAAGTGTGCTCCTAAGTGCCTCAAGGGCTTGTGCATTGGCCTCTATATGCTTGCTATTATCAAGATAGGATTTCTTGGTAGCGACAAGGAAAACATGCAAACCTAGGGTTTTGAGGTACATGGACATCCTAAATTTCCACATGTCAATGTTGGAAACATCATACATGGGAGGGGTCAAGCAATCCATGAGTGTAAACAATATGTGTGCAAATGCAACTATAGATTAGCAACCAAGATCACACTCCTAGGTGGTTAAACCTAATATCGGGAGCATAGGCTCTGATACTAATTGAAATACACCTTGAGGGGGGTGAATAGGTGTATGGCAATCTAATGACAAATAATGCAAAGTTTAAAAACTAATTGTAACACACTTAGTGTAACCAAAGAGTGTAGCTGAATTCCCGGTGAAGGGCTCTGGACTAACTCCTCTTGATTCTTTTGAATAAGAGTTGAGGTGCTATATGAAGTTCTCTTAGTTAACACAAGTATGGCACACAAACAAACCAAGCATGTATATGATATGAACAATATGAATCAATGTAAGACACAAAATAAGAGAGAGTTTAGAGATAGTAGATCAAACACAAACACTAAGATATGTTTCGAGGTTCGAGCACCCAGCTCTACGTCCCCGCTTTCACACTAAAGGATTTCACTAAAGCGTTCACACAGGACTTCCCACAAGGGAACCTCCACTGAGGATTTGGGTAAATATAACCAGGAGTGCACAACTCCTCTCTCAACAAGTACAACCTCTCACTAGAGGCAAGGCTCAACATAAATCACCTCTACACTTAGAGTGATGGGCACTTAGCCAAACTACAATCACCTCACACTTGAGGAATTTCACAATCCAATGCACAACCTCCTCTACACTTAGAGGGCAAGACACAAAGCCACAAGCAAATGGATGAATACAACTCTTGGAGGTTTCAACAAACCACAAACCAATTCTTTCTCACAAAACAATGATCCTAATAGATAGGATAGATAGATAGCTCAAGTGTGAGAAATCATGGTGTTTGAAAATCAAATCACAAAGAAAAATACTTAGGAAAACAACTAGAATTTGATAGAAATGAAGAACAAAATAAATATCCCAAATCTCTATTTTTCTTTGCTTTTTTCAACCCTTGAAAACAAATAAAAGATAAATTTTTTTGGCTTAAAAACTCTTTTGAAAACTTGTATATAAACACTAGAAAGAATGAGAATTTTTTGCTCTTGGAATAGTTGTTGCAAAACAGCTCAAATATGGGGTATTTATAGCCCCAAAATAAATCTGCCCGTTGGCAGCTGCAAAGGGCAATTTTGCCCTTCCGATCGACCAGCCGGTCGACCGGCCAATGGTCAGATTTCTGACCGTTGTGCCACGGTCGACCGCCCGGTCGACCGGGCCTGGATCCAGAGAGCAACGACTCTCTGGCCGGTCGACCGCCCGGTCGACCGGAGCTGGATACAGAGAGCAGAACTCTCTGTCGGTCGACCGGTCAGTCGACCGGGCCTTTTCCAGAGAGCAGAGCTCTCTGAACGGTCGACCGCCTGATCGACCGGCCCACCAGCCTGGCTGCGTCCACGTCCTGTGCACGTCGGTCGACCGGACCGGACAACCGACTTCTGCCTCGGTCGACCGGCCCGATCGATCGGCAAACAGCTAGTCCAGCCATTATAGGATTTAAAAACTAGGATTTTTATCTTTAATTAAATCCCATAAAATCACATAAATTTTATAAAAATCAGTTCTTATTAGATCTTTGAAATAAAAATATGTGTGACAAAATTCAACACATCTTACAAACTATTTGAACCATTTTTGTGTTCTTGAAAATTTGCCTTAAATCAAAACCCGTATTTTTCAAAACTTGGATTTTTGAAATGGAATTCTGATTTTTCCAAAACACATGTAAATACAAAAACATGATATTTAAACAACTTTTAAACATGTTGTATATGGATTGAATCCAATATACATGAAAGGTATTATATATATGTTTTTGACATTAAATCCGAAAATAAGTTTTGTTTAAATACAAAACTCCAAACACATGAATAGGCTTATCAAAATAAGTTTTTCTAAGTAAATGAAGCATAGATATATATATAAATCAAATCTAATATATATTAAACCATATAAACTTATTTTGATTCTATCTATTCATGAAAATCAAGATCAGTTAAACCGAAAACTAAAACTAAAACATGAAACTTGTGTGTGATTGTGAACTTGAACATATCATACTATCTAATCTTTATAATGAGATCTAAACAAACTTAAGCTAAACAAACCGAGGTCTTCTTGTAGAACTCCGTCTCCAAGTCGACTCGATCCAAACATGATCCACCGAGCTTGACTTCGTCCGGGTACTAGATGTGAACTTGACGCTCGAGCTCTTGAATCACCATGTGAAAGCTCTAAAATACCTTTATTGAAATTAATCACCTACTAATATCTTGATCAAATATCTAAAATTAAATATCACGAGATTATTAGAAAACAATAACTATATGAGCTAATCATCATCAAAATTAGAGTGAAAGGCCTCTAGGCCAACAAGCTCAATAGAGCTGTCGCAGACCCTGAGAGGGGGCTATCGATAGGGTGTTATAGAGAGTGAGATTCTTAGTGTTTTGGAGCTGGTTGTCAAAAGCTGATACGTTATTGTATCAGTCATTTGTCGACATGCATATTAGATTGCCGACAGGTGAGCTCTGCAACAATAAAAAATATGGCAACTGCACACTGGGCTGTCAACAGCCCAATAGGACTGTCGACTGCTTTTCTGTGTCATTTAGGCCAAATTTTAAATAAAATGAGATTTTCTCTATTCAAACTATTTTATCTTATTCCTAAATAGGTATATTTCACTTTATTAGTAATATATCAGTTTTAATGACTGGTTAATCATATTTACCCATTGCTTATATATATGGATCATTGTAAGTAAAAGTTTTCAACAAGTTTGGATAAAAGTTTTTTAATCAAAGTTTTTAAAGAAAAATCAAGTTTTTACTTTCAAGTATCAAGTTTCAAGAGCTCTCAGTTCCAAATCATTCTCAGCAAGTTTTAAGCTTTCAAGTTCAATTTTTTCAACTGTTTTTTCTCTCACAAACTTGTTGACTTCATTTCTCTACTCAAAACTCTAAGAAGTTGTAAAGAGAAAGTTCGTGATCATTGTGGTTGCCAAGAGCTTGTAAACTTCATTGGCTTAATGCTACCTCTTGTGTAGAAGATTGAAGGTTAAAGTTGTATGCTCCGATCTTGTGTAGCAATGTAGTTGTGGTACTTTTGTGGTAATCCTTAGTGGATAGTGAAATCCTTCACGCGGTGAAGACAGGGACATGGAGCAAGTTGTTTGAATCTCAAAACAAATGACTTGTGTTTGTGATTGCCTTGCCTATTATTCTTACTTCTATTTTTATTGTTCTACTTGTGCTCATATTTGCAACTTTTATTCTTTCTATCATATTGCATTTGTGTTACTATATTGCTATTGATTGTTGGACTATCAGTTTTTCTCATATAAGTAAGAAAATAATTGTGCACCTAAACTTTTCTCTAGAGAAATTAAAAGGAGAAGCTCTATAGCCCTTGATTGAGAAGCCGACTTCACTTTTTATTTTGAGTTGACTGTTTTGATTGTTTGTTTAAATTATTACATTTCGCATTAGATTAGCATTATCACCTATTCACCCCTTGTAGGTGATTTTCAATTAGTATCAGATCTTTGTACTCTAGATTTGGTTTAACCACCTTAGAGATAACCTAATTTGCAATACTTGTTTGTTATATACACTTGCATCCATGGACAATAGCATCAAGTCCTCTCCCAAGTTGAATGGCCTTAACTTTCCCCTATGAAAAGTTAAGATGACCGTATTTTTGCAATCTCTAGAAAGTCGAGTTGCAAAAGCGATGACCAAACCTTTTTATTGTACCCAATGGTGATTAGGACACTTAATCTGATATTGCTGTAAGATCACCTAGAGGGGGGGGTGAATAGGTGATGGCTAATCTAATGGTCACTTATGAACAAATAATGCGGAATTAAAACTAAGTTGACCAAATTAAACTTCTTTTAATTAAACACTTATGTATAACACAAGAGTGTTGCCGAATTCCCCTTGCGAGGCTCTGGACAAACTCCTCTAGATTCCCCTTGAATGGGTTGAGGTGCCGCGTTGGCTCTCTTGGTTGAATACTAGTGTTAACAACAATCCCAAGCAAGTATGTATATCAATTATGAGCACAAGGGAATATATCATGCATATATAAGATGAACACAATAAATTGAATACAAGATATAAAATAGAGACAAAAAGAGAAAGAGAGCAAGAGTGAGCAATCGCAAACACAAAGGGTTTGTTTCGAGGTTCGAGCACACTTGCTCTACATCCCCGCCTTCGACACACGAAGGATTTCCACTATGTAAGATCCCACCGGATCTCTCCTCGGTGCCGCAACACCTACAAGCCCTCGGACTCTCTAGTCCCTTACACACGCAAGTCCACCGACTCGCCGAGGCCGCACCTCAAACCACCAAGAGTTCACAACCGAACTCTAACCACCAACGAGCACACTTGCCCGTCTCCTCAAATACAAAGGAAATCTCTTTGGTGATCTAACACTTGATCACCAATTACAAACTCACTACAACACTCTCCCTATAGGATAGATATACAATGGAAGCTCAAGTGTAGTGTGAGAAAAACAAGGAAAGAAGGCTTTGATGGAAAACTCAAGAAATCACTTTAACACTCTCTTGATAAAACTTCCCTTAAGATAGGAAATATTTGCTCTCAAATATTGTGGAGAAACTCTTCTAAAAGTATCAGAAAAACTGGACAAAAGCTCTCCTAAAATCTTAGCTTCAAACAATGACAAAACCCCCTTTTATAGAGGCCAGAAAAAAACTAGCCGTTGGGATCTGTCAGTGCTGCCGGTCGACCGGGCCGGTCGACCGCCAACGGTCAAAATCCGACCGTTGGAGCCTCCGGTCGACCGGCCCGGTCGACCGCGCAACTGGAGAAGAGAGTTAACTCTCTGTCGGTCGACCGGCCCGGTCGACCGATAATTCCCGAGAGCAAAGCTCTCTTAAGCGGTCGACCGGCCCGGTCGACCGATCTCCAGTGCACACTGGCGTGCACGTTGTGCACGTCCGGTCGACCGACCCGGTCGACCGGCCTCTGTCAGTTCTGAAAAATCAGAACTGGCAGAACCAGAAAATAGGGATTAAGGATTGGTCTTTTGGCTTAATAAAATCCCAGAAATTCACAGTAAATCTAGAAAAATAGTTTCAATCAAAATAAAAACTGTTTTTCTAAAAATATGTTTTTCTAAAACTTGTTTTTCCATAACTTCACAAAATACAAAAACAAGATATTTTGAACTTATAAAGCAAAGTGTGTATGGATATGATCCACCACACAATCAAGATGAAATATCTAGTTTTTGACATAAAGCACTAAACTTGTTTTGGTTAAAGGATATGTATATAAGAAATTACCAAAACCAAAAGTAGATATTTTGTCATAAGGAAAATCTCATCAAATACAAAAACAAGATATACTTTTAAAGCATAGTGTGTATGGATATGATCCACTACACAAATAAGATGAATATCTAGTTTTTTGACATAAGGCTCTAAACATGGTTTTGGATATAAGATATGTATACATGAATACCAAAAACTAAATTGTATTTTATCACAAATAAAAATCTTTTATGAAAATCATTCTATCAAGAGTTCTATCAAGAGTGTATGTGTGATATAGACTTGAGCAATCCACCAACTATTCTATCCTTTACATTTTTATCTAAAATAAATCTTATAAAAACAAACCTAGACTCAAGTCTTCATCTTCTTGAAGTCTTCACTTGAAGTCTTCTCATCTTCTTGACTTGGTCCACATGCAATCCACCGAGCTCATCTCTAGATGTGATCTTGATGCATAGGCTCGTGAATCAACCGGTGCTAGCTTCCAACTTGACTTTAAATCCTTTGTTGAAGCTCCACACCTACTAAGATCTTGATAAGGAATCTGTCACTAATTAAACACAAGATCATTAGTAATCATAACTTCATGAGTTGATCATCATCAAAACTAGGGTGATAGGCCTTTGGGCCAACAATCTCCCCCTTTTTGATGATGACAAAACTCATGACGTTATATATGCATGGATTAAAGTAAAGCTTCAAAGAAGCTCCCCCTTAACTCATGCATACAAAATAAATAATAAATATGATCATGAAGCACATGAATATGGATGCAAATATGGAGATGCAACAAGCATAAATCAAAATCGTTTTACTCCTATTTGCAAAATCTTTTTACTCCTATTTGCATAAATCAAAACACATATGCATAAATACAAATCTTAATTTCCCTTAAGTAAGAAGGACAAATACTTCTCCCCCTTAAGCAAGGAAATCATGCATATATATCAAAACAAAAACACAAATACTTCTCCCCCTTTTTGTCAATCATCAACAAAGGGTTCAAAGTAAAATCAAATCAACAAATTTTCTCCCCCTTTATGTCAAAAATAAGGAAGTCAAGGAGGGGCAATGCAAATCAAAAATTTTGAATTTTTCCCAAAAAAATCATTAATTCTATTTTATCAAAACAAATTTTGAATTTTCTCTTTGATATCAAATAAAAAATATTGATACCATTTTAAAATCTAATGCATAAGCTTGAAAAACAAGATTTGAATTAAGCTTAGCATTAACAACACATGAAGAATTCGAACTAGTTAAATGAGAGTGTTTAACAACTAGTACGAAATCCTTCTATCAAGGAATAAATCTAAGGATTTTCATGAAATAGCAATGAAACACAAAACACTCAAACACTCTAATCTATAAAGTCCAAATAGTTTCAAAAGAAGTGAGTGTACTAATGTTATGTGAAACATGACATCATGAAAATGGCAATAAGGTACAATATTCCTTAGAAAATCATAAACATCAAAATTATCTCACATTTTTTATTAAATCATTGAAAACAAAATCTATATGTCAAGATATATGTATGTTTTGACAATACATGAAATATACATACATATCTCTTAAACTCAAGTGAGTCTATATGAATGGATTTGCATTGAAGGCAAAAGACTCAAGAGTTATACATGTATATTTTAAGGTTTGGCAAAACACACATATACATGAAATAAAAGGCACATGATCATAAATCAAATCCAAAAGGTGAACATAAGTTTAAATATGTATGAATCATCAAAACTAAGCAATACAAGTACATTTCAAGGGTTCAAATAAGCATTTAAGCACACTTACTAATAGATCTTTTTGAGGCCCATGATATGTTCAAGTATAAATCCTAGTGTTGACAAAAACTAACATATAAACTAATATTCAAATCATGAAGCATTAAATTTTAAGAAAAATTGAATCATGTGACAGTCTCAAAAACTATTTGAAGAATACATAACTAGTATAAATTGTTTTTGAAAACTAGTTAAAGATCCTTCAAATATGTCAAATCATATGTTTTTCATGAAAGAGACTAAGTACATAAAAAACCAAGCACTCATAGTCCATAAAGCTCATAAATATATTTTTGAATAAAAGATGAGTGTTCAAAGGTTATGTAAATAGTATTTTCATGAAAGTTGCCATTGAAGCTCAAATCACATAGAAATCATTGCTATCAAATCAACACAAAATCATTTTTATTAAAAACTACAATCTTCATGGTATATATATGAATTATACAAATCTAACAATATGCATACATATCCCAAATATGAAAAGAGTCCAATATATATTGCATGAAGGCAAATGACTCAAAGGGTATACATGTATATTTATTAGATTTGAATTAAACACACATATACATGAAGTAAAATCAAAGATAGGCATAACAAGTAAATGACCGAATCATCAAAACTAGCCTATACACATGCATATAGTGGATACAAATGAGCATGAAGTTCAAATATATATGAGTCAATTGTAGTTCACTATTCATATATGTATAAATGCAAGTTTTGACACATTCTACATTTAAGCATGTAAATGCCACATGAAGCACATAAAATCTTATAACATGAACATGCTATGAATGATATTATGAAAATAAAAGCATGTACATAAATGAAATAGGAGTTTAGAAATTGTTACCAACTTCAAAGCTCCTAGCATGGTGGTTGATCCACCAAGATTCCTTGATAGCGATGCATCCAAGTGTATGTCCATCAAGTCCACATGCACTCACCATCAAGGCACCAAATCTCTCACGTTTTGAGAGATCCCTCACCTACATCAAATACACAAGGTGGGGGTTTTGGTACCTATATTTTCTTGGGTCCTTTGGGGTTAGCTTTATTGTAAGGAACCCAAAAATTCTTCTTCTTAGCAAAGTTGAAATGACCTAATCTATCATAACAATATTTTCTTAAATGGCCTTTGCGGCCACAATGTGTACAAACGTACACCTTAGTATGCTTATGTGTAGGAGTGTGATCATGTTGTGCAACATAAGCATGAGCATGATGTGTATGTGCATGAGCATGAGGAACTTGTTTCTTTTGAAACAAGGATTCCAATCTAGTATGATTGAATGCACATGAGTTCAAAGTTGAACTCAAATTATTCATTTTATTTTTCAAATTCTTAATCTCATTAGTGGTGGCATGAAAAGCATGATGAGATGAAGAGTCAATTTTCTTTTTCTTTTGAAAAACATTATCCTTTTCTTTTTCAACAAATTTTCTTTTTAAAGACTTATTTTCTTGCAAAATAACTTCCTTTTGTTTTTCCACCAAATCAATCTTATTTTTCAAAATCATATTTCCTTCACATAAAACATTCAATTTAGACATTAAGGAAATATTCTCATTTTTCAAATCTTCATTTTCTTTTTCTAAGCATGCCATTTTATTTTCTAAAGAATCTTTATCATTAAGTATGGCATCAAAATTCTTTTTCAAAATTTTATTATCTTTTTCTAAACATGCAATGTTACTTCTAAAAGAGTCATATTCTACATGCATGCAATCAAGTTCCTTTTTCAAATTTTTATTTTTCTTTTTAATCATGTCATATTTTTCAAGCACAAGATGACAAAAGGTAGCAAGCTCATCATATGACATGTCTACATCCTCATCATCGGATTCGGTGTTTACCTCAAGGGGGTTATCCCCTTGGACCATATAGCATACGTTGGAGATGTCGCTTCCAACGTCCGAATCGCTCCCCGCATAGTATAGGTCCTTTTCGCCAAGGGAGATGAGGGTGTTCCATACTACAAAAGCCGAATCAAGATTAGTCATCTTAGACAAATAATCATTATCTAAGCAAGATACTAAAGCATGTAGGGCTTTTGCATTAGCCTCAATGTTCTTACCATTTAAGCAATATTCTTTATTAGTTGTGGCAAGATATACACTAAGGCCAAGTCCTTTGAGGAACAAAGACATCTTAACCTTCCAAATTTGGATGTTAAGAATGTCAAAGGTGGGTGGTGACATGAAGTCCATTGTGTGTGTACAAATCTTGTGATTAGCCTAAAAGAGGATCTTTAACTCTTAGGTTGTTAGACCCAATATCAAGAGCACTAGCTCTGATACCAATTGTAAGATCACCTAGAGGGGGGGTGAATAGGTGATGGCTAATCTAATGGTCACTTATGAACAAATAATGCGGAATTAAAACTAAGTTGACCAAATTAAACTTCTTTTAATTAAACACTTATGTATAACACAAGAGTGTTGCCGAATTCCCCTTGCGAGGCTCTGGACAAACTCCTCTAGATTCCCCTTGAATGGGTTGAGGTGCCGCGTTGGCTCTCTTGGTTGAATACTAGTGTTAACAACAATCCCAAGCAAGTATGTATATCAATTATGAGCACAAGGGAATATATCATGCATATATAAGATGAACACAATAAATTGAATGCAAGATATAACATAGAGACAAAAAGAGAAAGAGAGCAAGAGTGAGCAATCGCAAACACAAAGGGTTTGTTTCGAGGTTCGAGCACACTTGCTCTACATCCCCGCCTTCGACACACGAAGGATTTCCACTATGTAAGATCCCACCGGATCTCTCCTCGGTGCCGCAACACCTACAAGCCCTCGGACTCTCTAGTCCCTTACACACGCAAGTCCACCGACTCGCCGAGGCCGCACCTCAAACCACCAAGAGTTCACAACCGAACTCTAACCACCAACGAGCACACTTGCCCGTCTCCTCAAATACAAAGGAAATCTCTTTGGTGATCTAACACTTGATCACCAATTACAAACTCACTACAACACTCTCCCTATAGGATAGATATACAATGGAAGCTCAAGTGTAGTGTGAGAAAAAACAAGGAAAGAAGGCTTTGATGGAAAACTCAAGAAATCACTTTAACACTCTCTTGATAAAACTTCCCTTAAGATAGGAAATATTTGCTCTCAAATATTGTGGAGAAACTCTTCTAAAAGTGTAATACCCCGTTCCTGGAATACGTACTTAGTTACGTATTCAGATTTTCGATCGTATTTTTTTCGATTTGTTTCCTGTATTTATTCTGTATCATGAATTCCTTACACGATTAGTTTATATTGGATTTGGATTCGTGGACTCGGATCCAGCCCTAGTCTGAGCCGAGGGCCCGATCATAGCATATTCTTCGACTTGGTATTTCTGGCGTGTAGAATTGACCGATTTCAATTTTAAATATTGTTTTTCAATATATTAGATTTTCTGTGATTTTCTGGATTTTTCTGGAATTAAATTGAATTTCTTCAAAACCGGTGTCGGCCAGTACCGCTGACCGATTCCCGAATTTTTAGTTCTCAAACAGTTTAGAATTTCATGATGGTTCTTTAGACTTTATTTCTTGGAATCATATTTTCTGTCTATATTCTTTTTCTGAGAATTTTATGATTTTATGGAAATTCTTTCGGAGTCGGTAAATCACTGATTCCGGGATTTTTAATTTTAAAACTATAAAGTATTTCTTCGAACAGATTTCACTATTGGTCTTTATATATTATTCTTGATTTTTGGTAAAATTTCCAGATCATTCCGAGATACTTGAATTTCGGGCTTTTTTTCCAATTTTTGCAATTCCTATTTCCACCTAAATTGCCACCTCATTTCCCACTCACCCTTCACCTAACCCCACTCATTCTCTCTCCTTCCCATAGCCGGCCAAGTGGCCACCCTAGGGACACCTCACCCCTCCCCTTTCACACAAAGCCCCCTTGCATTTATCCTATTTCCATCTCCTTCACAAAATCCCCATCATATTTATACTTTCCTAATTGCTAATTTCTCTTTTCTTCCTCCACTTCATCAAGAGAAGAACTCTCTCACAAAATCCTCTCATCTCCTCCACCAAAACCCTAGCTTCAAGGATCCATCTCAAGACTTCAAGAACCCATCTAGGGCTTCATCACAAGGGCTTCATCTCCAACCACCAACCCCAAGGCAACACCAAGATCTACTCCTTCAACCCTAGCTTCAACAACAATTCATGGATTGAAGCCATCATCTTCTTCATCTTGGATCAAGCCCCAATCCAACCTATCCAGGTGAGTACCTTACTCACCAAGACCTAGATAGCTCTCTATTTTCTTGTGATGTGAACTCTTGAACACTTGCACCATAAAAATCCCATTTTTAGGTTATCAAACTAAAGATCCAACCTTTCCATGTAAATATCTCTACTCACCAAGGCTAGTCCATCCCTTGTGTACTTGTGTTGGTAGATCAGGCCCCCTAATGTCATAAAAATCCCATCTTTAGACTATTAGAGACAACCCCATAAAAATCTGATTTTTAACTTAACAACAGCAGATTTCAGAGGATCGATCGACCGACAGTCGACCGATCACTCGACCGATGTGCACAACGTACACAGTTTTGAGCTGGCGGTCGACCGGCAGTCGACCGATGACTCGACCGACTTAGGAATTAGGTGTGGACCAGTCGACCGGCAGTCGACCGGCCAAAACCTGGAGCTCACGGCATCTGACCAGTCGACCGGCAGTCGACCGGGAGTCGACCGTTAGTTATGTCCCCAGTCGACCGGCAGTCGACCGGAGGTCGACCGACAGTCTGATTCTGGGCCAGAATTTCTGACTCTTTCCATTTCTAATTTCGATATTACCCTGGCACATGTATGGTACGTTAGTCTTGTTTATGCTTCATATTTGTACCGCTTGACATGTTACATGATGGATCTTACACTTGGTTCATGTGAATGTACCTTGTACTTAATAACCTATTACTTGTAGTACATTACCTCTAGTCACCTCATCTTGTCATGCAATTGCTTGTTCCATTCTTGTACTTGTACCTTGCCGTGTTATTATTGTTTCCTTATTCTATAGCATGCGTGGCAGACCCTCCGAGGTCGTTGAACCCTAGGATGCATCTATGATCCACTTGTCTTACCTTATCACAGCTTTGTCAATTATCTATTTTCCTTTTAACACATGTATATCACACGACACCTAATATGTAATCACTTGACCCACCGACATGCCACCACCTTGTTAGACCCTATTGTTATGTCATGGTTGACCCGGCCATTTATATATTTATTGTTACGTTTTATTGTTTGTTATATATCACCACTTTGTCACGCTATCTCCTAAACCAAGCATGATACACCTGACTTCATGATTATCTTGTTTACGGGAACCCTGCCTTGTTTTATGGAACTAAGTGCCACACCATACTCGGTGGGGGCCACCTCTAGAATCCACTCCCTCAGAACAAAGTGCCACATGGAACAAAGTGCCACACCACACGGTGGGGGCCACCTCTTGAATCCATGGGGGCCACCTCTTGAATCTGTAGGGCTATTACTGTTATGTTCATTTTCCCGTAAACTGATAATCCTTAATAAGCTACAACTTGTATGGGGTATGGGTGGAAGTGATGGATGCCGGAATGATACCTTGCTTATAGTAGGTGGGCGGAATATGGAGATTACTGTTAGTGGGACTTTGGGCCCACACTATATGACTGTTAGGGGGACTTTGGGCCTCCAAACCGGTTCCAGGTGTATGGAAACTGCTATAAGAAGTGATATCAGTTCTCCATCTACTTCCGATAACGACCCTCGACTTTCTTATATATGGATGTATGTGAGTTGGGATCGATACCGAGACACATACCTAGATATATGGGTTAGACGAGTAATAATAATAATTGATGTCAGTTATGATTCCCGATATAGTTACTGTTATGTGTACCTGTTATGTTATGACTCCCGTTCTACTTGCCGTGATTCCAGTGATGATTCTGGTTATTGGCTTATGTCTTTCTCGTTATGATTATCACATGATTTGCAACTTCGATTCTATATGCTTGGATTACTGTGGCATGAGATAGAGGTATATAGATGAGGGTTTCCTTATTTGGATTATTCCTTCGATGTACTAGTCTCATGGGACAGTGACTTAAGCGTATATAATCACTTTTACTTATAATCAGTTTTACCCGTATTTCCTGTTCTATGATTCTGTTATATCTGCTCTTATATACTATTCTTGCGTTCTGACACTATTCATGTCTCTTAGCCACTTGGCAGTAGTTCATTTATTGTTATATGTCTTGACCCCCTTGGATTTGCACATTCAGATTCCGAAGCTGGATCGAAGTGGAGTTGTCCATCGTAGATCGAGCCATCCTTAGCGGGCAGGCATCCCAGCTCCAGTTCCTTGTGCCTGACCTCTTTTGACTCACGGGATCTCCATCCTACTCGTGAGCTCTTTTGTACTTTTGCTGTACATCTTACTTTTGGGACTTGGTTGTGATAACTGATACATGTAAAATGAAATGTTTATCATATACTGTGATGACTTTGTATTGTACCTTTATGTTGGCATATATGTGTGTATACCACGCTTTGTGTTGCACTCTGATCATTTCTTGTTGTACCTTTGCTTAGCGTATATGTGTGGGTGCATTTTCGGACCTACGCATATACGTCGCAGTGACGTCCCCGTATCCGTGGAATCGGGGCGTTACAGGTTGGTATCAGAGCTTAGGCTCTTACCCCTATAGTACAGACAAGCTGCAAATTCCTGTAATTTGCTAATGCCAACTACAACGTACAAAGTTATCTAGTCCTTCTTGATTCTACATTTGGTCCTTCTTGATTCTTTCCTTCATATCCTGAAGTCCTTCCATTCCATGTTCCAGCTCCTTCCGGTCTATCCATACCTCGTATCGATGGAGAGGAGATCGGGTCGCAGCAACTCCAGATCAGCATCGAATGGAGCAGCGGGAGAGAATGTGGATCTACTGAGGATTATCCAGATGATGATGGAGAACCAGCAGCAGCAGACCGAGCTTCTCCGGCAAGAGATAGCAGCACCTAAGGGACAGAGGCCGGGGAACATATCAGACTTCAGGAGGCTGCAGCCAGCCATATTCACGGGTGGAGAGAAACCCTTGGAGGCCGAGCAATGGCTGACGGACACATCGGACTTGTTGAATGCAGCCCGTGTCCCAGAGGAAAACCAAGTGGAAGTTGCCAAGATCCAGTTAAAAGATATAGCCAGGACTTGGTGGCTAGCAGAGGAGGCCAGATTGGAGAAGCCTGTCACTTGGGACACCTTCTCCAAGAGTTTCTACAGCAGATTCTTCCCTGTCACAGCTCAGAAGGACATGGAAGAGCAATTCATCAGGCTTCGGCAGGGGAGTAAGTCCGTGGATGAGTATGCCGCGGAGTTTCTCAGGTTGAGCCGCTTTGCCCCGTACATGGTAACGGATGAGGAGAAGCGGGCAGGCAGGTTTCAGCAGGGCCTACAGATGGATATACAGGTCCTCTTGATGCCCCAGCAGCTGAAGACATATTCTGAGGTTCTTACCATGGCTCGAGAAGTAGAGCGTGGACTGGAGAAGAAGAAGGAGAATCAGATGAACAGCCAAGCCAAGAAGAGGCCTCTTGAGTTGATGGATGAGGAGGATGCAGATAGGGCAACCCAGGGCCTGATGATGAAGAGACCATTCCAGACCCCTCTTCCTCAGATCACATGCAATTTCTGCCACAGGCCCGGACATTACAGGAGGGATTGTCGGGTAGCCAATGGATTATGTTTGGCATGTGGATCAGAGAGTCATGAAGTTAGGGATTGCCGGTTCAGAAGGGTAGAGAATGTGGCTCCGGTCAGACCAGCTCTTCCAGCTCCAGCGCATCCGGCCCCAGCACTTCCAGCACCGCCATTGAGGAGAAACCCAGAGCCCGTTGACCGGAGAGCTCCATTTCCACCCCAACGGTATGATCGTCAGCAGAGAGGGATGAGGCCTAGAGCAGATCAGGGTAGAGGCCAAGTTCACATCATGGCAGCAGAGGCCTCAGATGATGCAGCAGAGTGGGAAGACCAGTATCCAGACCAGGAGCCTTGAGGATATCATGGTAACCGCTACCCCATATCTTGTATTCGAGTTGATTATCTTTCTTAATATTTCTTTTGTCATGTTATCATTATTTATTCTAGTCCTTCCTGTATTGATCTTATCCCCTGTTTTGGTTTTATGATGCCTTTATTCGTGCCTTCGTCCTCCTTGTATTCAATTTGCCTCCTTAACGAAATTGCGAGGACGCAATTTTTTGTAAGGTGGGTAGATTGTAATACCCCGTTCCTGGAATACGTACTTAGTTACGTATTCAGATTTTCGATCGTATTTTTTTCGATTTGTTTCCTGTATTTATTCTGTATCATGAATTCCTTACACGATTAGTTTATATTGGATTTGGATTCGTGGACTCGGATCCAGCCCTAGTCTGAGCCGAGGGCCCGATCATAGCATATTCTTCGACTTGGTATTTCTGGCGTGTAGAATTGACCGATTTCAATTTTAAATATTGTTTTTCAATATATTAGATTTTCTGTGATTTTCTGGATTTTTCTGGAATTAAATTGAATTTCTTCAAAACCGGTGTCGGCCAGTACCGCTGACCGATTCCCGAATTTTTAGTTCTCAAACAGTTTAGAATTTCATGATGGTTCTTTAGACTTTATTTCTTGGAATCATATTTTCTGTCTATATTCTTTTTCTGAGAATTTTATGATTTTATGGAAATTCTTTCGGAGTCGGTAAATCACTGATTCCGGGATTTTTAATTTTAAAACTATAAAGTATTTCTTCGAACAGATTTCACTATTGGTCTTTATATATTATTCTTGATTTTTGGTAAATTTCCAGATCATTCCGAGATACTTGAATTTCGGGCTTTTTTTCCAATTTTTGCAATTCCTATTTCCACCTAAATTGCCACCTCATTTCCCACTCACCCTTCACCTAACCCCACTCATTCTCTCTCCTTCCCATAGCCGGCCAAGTGGCCATCCTAGGGACACCTCACCCCTCCCCTTTCACACAAAGCCCCCTTGCATTTATCCTATTTCCATCTCCTTCACAAAATCCCCATCATATTTATACTTTCCTAATTGCTAATTTCTCTTTTCTTCCTCCACTTCATCAAGAGAAGAACTCTCTCACAAAATCCTCTCATCTCCTCCACCAAAACCCTAGCTTCAAGGATCCATCTCAAGACTTCAAGAACCCATCTAGGGCTTCATCACAAGGGCTTCATCTCCAACCACCAACCCCAAGGCAACACCAAGATCTACTCCTTCAACCCTAGCTTCAACAACAATTCATGGATTGAAGCCATCATCTTCTTCATCTTGGATCAAGCCCCAATCCAACCTATCCAAGTGAGTACCTTACTCACCAAGACCTAGATAGCTCTCTATTTTCTTGTGATGTGAACTCTTGAACACTTGCACCATAAAAATCCCATTTTTAGGTTATCAAACTAAAGATCCAACCTTTCCATGTAAATATCTCTACTCACCAAGGCTAGTCCATCCCTTGTGTACTTGTGTTGGTAGATCAGGCCCCCTAATGTCATAAAAATCCCATCTTTAGACTATTAGAGACAACCCCATAAAAATCTGATTTTTAACTTAACAACAGCAGATTTCAGAGGATCGGTCGACCGACAGTCGACCGATCACTCGACCGATGTGCACAACGTACACAGTTTTGAGCTGGCGGTCGACCAGCAGTCGACCGATGACTCGACCGACTTAGGAATTAGGTGTGGACCAGTCGACCGGCCAAAACCTGGAGCTCACGGCATCTGACCAGTCGACCGGCAGTCGACCGGGAGTCGACCGTTAGTTATGTCCCCAGTCGACCGGCAGTCGACCGGAGGTCGACCGACAGTCTGATTCTGGGCCAGAATTTCTGACTCTTTCCATTTCTAATTTCGATATTACCCTGGCACATGTATGGTACGTTAGTCTTGTTTATGCTTCATATTTGTACCGCTTGACATGTTACATGATGGATCTTACACTTGGTTCATGTGAATGTACCTTGTACTTAATAACCTATTACTTGTAGTACATTACCTCTAGTCACCTCATCTTGTCATGCAATTGCTTGTTCCATTCTTGTACTTGTACCTTGCCGTGTTATTATTGTTTCCTTATTCTATAGCATGCGTGGCAGACCCTCCGAGGTCGTTGAACCCTAGGATGCATCTATGATCCACTTGTCTTACCTTATCACAGCTTTGTCAATTATCTATTTTCCTTTTAACACATGTATATCACACGACACCTAATATGTAATCACTTGACCCACCGACATGCCACCACCTTGTTAGACCCTATTGTTATGTCATGGTTGACCCGGCCATTTATATATTTATTGTTACGTTTTATTGTTTGTTATATATCACCACTTTGTCACGCTATCTCCTAAACCAAGCATGATACACCTGACTTCATGATTATCTTGTTTACGGGAACCCTGCCTTGTTTTATGGAACTAAGTGCCACACCATACTCGGTGGGGGCCACCTCTAGAATCCACTCCCTCAGAACAAAGTGCCACATGGAACAAAGTGCCACACCACACGGTGGGGGCCACCTCTTGAATCCATGGGGGCCACCTCTTGAATCTGTAGGGCTATTACTGTTATGTTCATTTTCCCGTAAACTGATAATCCTTAATAAGCTACAACTTGTATGGGGTATGGGTGGAAGTGATGGATGCCGGAATGATACCTTGCTTATAGTAGGTGGGCGGAATATGGAGATTACTGTTAGTGGGACTTTGGGCCCACACTATATGACTGTTAGGGGGACTTTGGGCCTCCAAACCGGTTCCAGGTGTATGGAAACTGCTATAAGAAGTGATATCAGTTCTCCATCTACTTCCGATAACGACCCTCGACTTTCTTATATATGGATGTATGTGAGTTGGGATCGATACCGAGACACATACCTAGATATATGGGTTAGACGAGTAATAATAATAATTGATGTCAGTTATGATTCCCGATATAGTTACTGTTATGTGTACCTGTTATGTTATGACTCCCGTTCTACTTGCCGTGATTCCAGTGATGATTCTGGTTATTGGCTTATGTCTTTCTCGTTATGATTATCACATGATTTGCAACTTCGATTCTATATGCTTGGATTACTGTGGCATGAGATAGAGGTATATAGATGAGGGTTTCCTTGTTTGGATTATTCCTTCGATGTACTAGTCTCATGGGACAGTGACTTAAGCGTATATAATCACTTTTACTTATAATCAGTTTTACCCGTATTTCCTGTTCTATGATTCTGTTATATCTGCTCTTATATACTATTCTTGCGTTCTGACACTATTCATGTCTCTTAGCCACTTGGCAGTAGTTCATTTATTGTTATATGTCTTGACCCCCTTGGATTTGCACATTCAGATTCCGAAGCTGGATCGAAGTGGAGTTGTCCATCGTAGATCGAGCCATCCTTAGCGGGCAGGCATCCCAGCTCCAGTTCCTTGTGCCTGACCTCTTTTGACTCACGGGATCTCCATCCTACTCGTGAGCTCTTTTGTACTTTTGCTGTACATCTTACTTTTGGGACTTGGTTGTGATAACTGATACATGTAAAATGAAATGTTTATCATATATTGTGATGACTTTGTATTGTACCTTTATGTTGGCATATATGTGTGTATACCACGCTTTGTGTTGCACTCTGATCATTTCTTGTTGTACCTTTGCTTAGCGTATATGTGTGGGTGCATTTTCGGACCTACGCATATACGTCGCAGTGACGTCCCCGTATCCGTGGAATCGGGGCGTTACAAAAAGTATCAGAAAAACTGGACAAAAGCTCTCCTAAAATCTTAGCTTCAAACAATGACAAAACCCCCTTTTATAGAGGCCAGAAAAAAACTAGCCGTTGGGATCTGTCAGTGCTGCCGGTCGACCGGGCCGGTCGACCGCCAACGGTCAAAATCCGACCGTTGGAGCCTCCGGTCGACCGGCCCGGTCGACCGCGCAACTGGAGAAGAGAGTTAACTCTCTGTCGGTCGACCGGCCCGGTCGACCGATAATTCCCGAGAGCAAAGCTCTCTTAAGCGGTCGACCGGCCCGGTCGACCGATCTCCAGTGCACACTGGCGTGCACGTTGTGCACGTCCGGTCGACCGACCCGGTCGACCGGCCTCTGTCAGTTCTGAAAAATCAGAACTGGCAGAACCAGAAAATAGGGATTAAGGATTGGTCTTTTGGCTTAATAAAATCCCAGAAATTCACAGTAAATCTAGAAAAATAGTTTCAATCAAAATAAAAACTGTTTTTCTAAAAATATGTTTTTCTAAAACTTGTTTTTCCATAACTTCACAAAATACAAAAACAAGATATTTTGAACTTATAAAGCAAAATGTGTATGGATATGATCCACCACACAATCAAGATGAAATATCTAGTTTTTGACATAAAGCACTAAACTTGTTTTGGTTAAAGGATATGTATATAAGAAATTACCAAAACCAAAAGTAGATATTTTGTCATAAGGAAAATCTCATCAAATACAAAAACAAGATATACTTTTAAAGCATAGTGTGTATGGATATGATCCACTACACAAATAAGATGAATATCTAGTTTTTTGACATAAGGCTCTAAACATGGTTTTGGATATAAGATATGTATACATGAATACCAAAAACCAAATTGTATTTTATCACAAATAAAAATCTTTTATGAAAATCATTCTATCAAGAGTTCTATCAAGAGTGTATGTGTGATATAGACTTGAGCAATCCACCAACTATTCTATCCTTTACATTTTTATCTAAAATAAATCTTATAAAACAAACCTAGACTCAAGTCTTCATCTTCTTGAAGTCTTCACTTGAAGTCTTCTCATCTTCTTGACTTGGTCCACATGCAATCCACCGAGCTCATCTCTAGATGTGATCTTGATGCATAGGCTCGTGAATCAACCGGTGCTAGCTTCCAACTTGACTTTAAATCCTTTGTTGAAGCTCCACACCTACTAAGATCTTGATAAGGAATCTGTCACTAATTAAACACAAGATCATTAGTAATCATAACTTCATGAGTTGATCATCATCAAAACTAGGGTGATAGGCCTTTGGGCCAACAATTGCCACTAAGGAGTTCGATGCTAATGCTAAGGTACATTATGTCTTGCTTCAAGCAGTGAATGATAATGACATTCCTAAGGTCATTCATTGCAAATCCGCCCATGAGATTTGGTCACACTTGGTTGTTACTCATGAAGGAACATCACAAGTGAAGAGATCTAAAGTAGATCTCTTTCATTCTTAATATGAGAATTTTTCTATGAATGAGAATGATATTATTGATGACATGGTCACCAAGTTTACTAAACTCACAAATGATCTTGCTTCTTTAGGCGACGAAATTGATAATGACTAAAAGGTGAGGAAGGTCACTCGTGCTCTTCTACCATCTTGGGAGGCCAAATCTACTACATTGAAGGATCTCAATGACAAAGAAAAGATGGAGCTTAGGTAACCTGAAAACCTATGAGATGAAAAGAAAAGATGGAGAGAAGGCACCCCAAAAGAAGAAGATTATTGTCTTCAAATCTACTCCTACCATTTTCGACGAAGAAGAAGATGACTAAGAAGTGTTTTTCATTGATTTTGCAAAGGAAAAAACTTACAAAAAAGGGGTTGAGGAGCTAAATTATAAGTAATTCTTTGTAGTAAAAAGATTACAGGAAGATCTCCTCTGAGATTTCTGGGAAAGTGTGCCGGTAGGAATCTGATCAGCGCGCGATCACTTTATCCCTTTGACGATGCGATCGACCAGACAATCGGACTGCCGCCGGATGGGATTCCCTTCTCGCTTGGTTCGGGGAATCGGAGAACAGAAGGTCGGTAGAGCCCTCTTGTTACTTTTCGAGCTGCCTCCGTTTGGGAATTCCTTCTCGCCTAGTTCCGAAAATTCCTTGAGAGGGGGGAATATCTTAGGGTATTAGTACCATGATTAGAGAAGTAATTCTCTGAATTCTTGGAAGCAAGAGAATAGGTCTCTGTTTTTAGCTGTCTCTCCTCTTTTTCCTCTGTCCCTCTCCGTCTCTGTGTGTCTGTTCGTATACCTCTGGTGGGCTATTTATAGGGAGAGCAGGGGTATAATTGTCCCTTGAAAGTCTGAAAACAGATTGAGTCAATCTGTTTAAATCTGAAAAGTAGCCTTGCCGCGAGGCTAGAATCAGCTTTTGCGAAATTAGGAATAGCAGATAATGTTGATCTCCTGATCCGCTTTGATTCTTTCCAAATAACTGAAAGATCTCCCCTGATCTTCTTACTTGTTTTAGGAGAGTCAAGAGAATATGGTAAACAACTGTCAAATTTGATCTCAGATTTGATCTCGACTAGATTTGATTTTGAATAGATTTAATCTCATCTGAAGATTTGATTGGTCAAAGGTGACCATAAAAGACCCGCAGCGGGGCTACTTCGTCGAGCTCGCAGCAGAGCTGGGGGATGCGTCTAGCGAAGTTGGAAAGAAAGCTCTTCAGCGGAGCTGGATACATTCGTGGCGAAGCTACCCATTAGCCTTCTGCGCGGATGCATAGGATTTTGGGTGAAGTGAACCGCCTGCGGAGTAAACTGAGCACCTCTTGCAGCGAAATTCGCAAGGGGACTCTCTGCGATGCTAAATAATTTCAGCTTCTCATGCGGGACTCATCTTGTGGGCTCATGCGGGGCTAAGTATTGAGCTAACTTAGTGTCCCCTACGAGCTTTTCTTGGTTTACTGTCTGCTTCGCCGGATCAATAGAGTCCAAGTTGCTGATTCGTCCCTTTGAGATGGGTGAAGAACTGGTCGTCAGCTTGTCTGCTACTTGTCTTTTATAGTGTCAACAAGTTAGACATTATTCAGGCCAGCTAGGAATCTTGTCTTTTTAGAGTGTCAACAAGACCCCCTTTAAAGTTTTCGTAAGTCTGCAATGGACTGGTTCAGACTCCGAAATACTTTGAACTGCTTTGATTGATGGTATGTGAAATGCGAACGTCGCCATAGCGGTTGAGTTCAACTCTGCTTTCAATCCTACTTCCGGATTAGAATAAGTTCGCCGAGGGACCGTGTAGATTTGCGATTCTGAATAGCTTCGCGTCTGGATAGCTTCGCGTTTGAACCTTCCGGAGTAGCTTCGCTTCAAATCGGTTTTGGAACGACGTTCCTTTCCCAAGGCTAACTGCTTTTCGGCTAGTTACGAGAGGAATTATTCCCTTTCCCGAGGTTAAAATAACCTCTCTTGCATTAACAAGGGAGATCATTCCTTCTGCGCGCATTTCCGAGGGAGACTATCCCCTTTCTCAAGGCTCAGTATTTGAATGCCTTAAATTCGTTCGCGCTTCTAGGCTTGAAGTAGCGACGGTGTGGTCAGGCCATGAGGCCTATAAATTGGACACTTGAAGTCCTTTCAAGAGAAACATACTTTTCTCTTTCTGAAAGGCTATTCTTGACATTTCCTCGTTGCCCAGGAAAGGAGATTCAGATCTCTGAAACAGTGGGGACGCCCACTCTGGCCACTAACTGGCCAAGAATTGGTGAGCCTTGGTCATCCAGAGACTTTTACCAATAAAGTGGTGACTTTAGGGAGCTTACCTCTCTTAATCTTAGCTTTACCAGCTGCTTCAGGGATTGATTTCCCTTGTTCTTCATTTTGTATCTGACCGATTTGCAGAGAAGGGCTTCGCCCTATTTTCCAGCTTCTCGGCGAAGCTATCATTCTCGCTTGATTAGAAATAGACTTTTCGATGCAGGGTTCCTGTCTTGATCTGTTGAATCTATCTGTTAAATCCGCCACATAAGTAAGAATTGGGACTTAGTCTCTTCAAGGTTGAGCCAGTCTTGCCATATAGGTGGGGCTAAGACTGTGTTCCTCTGAACCAGTCTGACTTAGCCATATATAGGTGAGACTAGGACTTGGCCCTTTTTGATGCTTCTTCAGTCTAACTGCCTTAGGCGGAGCTAAGACTTAGCTTATGCTGAGCTAGTCTATCATCACTGTAGGCTATCCTCTGCTTAATTGAAACACCACTGAATCGGATATGAATTGCTTCGCCCAAAGAATTTGACTTATCATTTCATCTTTGCAGTTTCTCTTTGATTTAATGCTAACCTGTTTCCAGTTTGCATTGCAGTGAACTTTACCCGCCAGTCTTTTGTCTTGATGAAAAAGACCAGAAACTTGCCTCTTGATCTTCGAGTTGAAACTTTAATCCTAAGTAGGAGGAACATACTGGAGCAACTGATGTGTGTTCCAAGAAGAGGTTGGTAGTTGCTTATCCGAGATGATCCACTTCGGGAAGGGGCTGGTAGTCGTTTATCCGAGATGATCCACTTCGGGAAGGCGGACGTCACCTGTAAGGTCTCGGATCCTTCCTTCGCCAATTTTAATCAAAGAAGATCCAGCTTTCTAGTGGCAACTGGTCCTTTGCCAATTTTCATCAAAGAAGATCCAGCTTCTTGATGGAAAAATCTACCATTATTCGAAGGATTACGGCCTTGTGCAGGAGGAAGGCCTTTCGTGTCTAGCTGGTTTGGCTTATCACCTTAGAAGTAGATAGGACAACTTGTATGCCTTTGGTGCAATTATTCGGTTGTACGAAAGTCCACCTTGATGTAGCTTTAATGTATCTTCCCTTTTGAATCAATAAAAATGTTTATTCTCCGCTTATCTGCTCTGTTTCCCTCCTCTTCCTTTTGAATTTGAAGGCAATTGGAATGGACCGGTGGAGCTAAACTTCCTGCGAAGTTAAAGACAGAATCCCAGCTAAATCAGGAATGAGCTTCCAGTGAAGCTAGCATGAATTTTCTGCAAAGTTAGAGCCGAGCTTTCAGCAGGGCTAAAGTTCATCGTTCAGCGAAGTTATTCACGAGGTCGATGCTGAAATCACGATGGAGTTAGCCCTTAGCGGGGCTGAAGCAACGCTTCTCGGGAAGGCGCTTAGGCGCCGTTTCAAATTAATTTTAAACGACTGCTTGCGCTCCTTTCGAGGAGGTGACATTTAGGCAATCATCCGCCTATAAAACCCGATTAGGCTAAAAAGAGAAGGCACCACTTCTCTTTGAATTTTCAGAGAACTCCAAATCTCTTCTCCTTCTTTCTTCTTCGTTTGGAAATTCGAGCACTTCTTCAGTTCTCAATTGGCTCCCAAAAGACGAGCAGGACAAGAGGTAGCAACCTCTACGACGGAGGGTCCTTCTCCTCCTTCAGTCATCGAATGACCTATCGCGGTAGGGATTTTTCTCTTTTGTTCAGAGATTTTCATCTCTCTTTTGAAGCCACCCTAGCTATTCCATGATGAATTTAGAATGACTCATTGTGATCCAGTGATCTCGGGGATCTCAAGTCCTTTAATTTCCCTTGATTTCTTAATTGGAAATCTAAGAACCGAAGGGGTTTCTTCTCCAAGATTCTATGCGAAGCTAACCCTTAGGCGGTTCACATCCTGCCGAATAATAGGATGCGAAGTAACCTTTTGAGCGCGACTGAAAAGGACTGTATGCCCTTAAAATAATTTTTAGGCAACAGTACCTTTCTGACGAAGTTAGCCCCTGGGGCTTTGTCGCGTTCTGTTGTCTAAGGTCAAGCTTCCAGAGCGAAGTTAATACTTAGATACTTTTCTGCATCCTGCCTTCATGTGGAGTGCGGAGTTAAGCTGCTGCTGTGAAGCTGAGCTTCGGGGCAAAGCTATTGTTAGGCCAACTTCACTCGGAGAGCGAAGCTATGCCTTAACAAAAAATTATATTCTTGTTTTAACTTTCCTTCATCCGATGAACTAATCATAGTTTCCCCTTATTATTTTACAGTGCACTATACTCCTGGCCCTCTGAACAGTCTCTTTGGAACGGCCAGAGGGTTGGACGGTAATGTTAGCCTACAGTTCCATGGACAGGCTTCACTATTCAGTAAGCGGAGCACTCCTGGTCGGGATGCACTTATTCATGCTGGGGATCAGCGCACCATGAGGAGCATCTTAACTACTGCTCCCCTTGAAGATTCCGACCGAAGAATCTATCGAAAGCCTGACTTTATATTTAGAGATGCAGCGCCAGACAATGATCACCAGCTGTTAGCCGGAGAGGGGCAGTGAATTTTCAAACTGGATGGCGAGAAGAATTATCTCCCATCTAGCAAGCGCCATTTTCCCTTATCCTTCTTTCAATGTGTGACGAGGGCTTGAAATATGCAGTGGCAAGTGACGCGGACTACTGATTCTGTTCACGTGGGAAGTTAATAGCTCCGTCTCCTGGTTATACAAGGGCGGGTCCTCCTCGCTGCATATTGGGTCTCCACCCTGGGTACGTACTTCTGGACATCCCAGTGGAAGAAAATCCTTCGGTGGCTCAGACTTTTGGGAATCAGTTCTTTAAGGCTCACGGTAATTACCCGGCCACTGATTTCAGGACCCCTGGGTGGATTCATCCTCCTAAGGCATGGTGGAGGGACTTGACTTTATATATTCTTTCCCATTTTGAAGAGGAGCTGGAGAGGTTGGGACTTTATGAGGCCGTTAGGGCGACCTGTTACGGCATTTAGATGAGCGTAGCGAACTTCTACGCCATCTTTGAGTTGTACTGCCCGGCTACAGGGACCTTCTTCACCCCTGTTGGCGAATTGGGCATGGCTTTGCACGAGATATGGGAAGTCTCTGCTCTGCCTTTGGGGTCTCTCCCATATGAAGAATATTTCCCGTGTGAGGCAGAATTGGCACTTCTGGAGAAGCAGAAGCCCGCCTTGTTTGAGACTTACCGGAAGTTGACGTGCCAACTTTACATTTGCTCAAGCATGCATGAGAGCCATAAGGGAGTTTCATGCAGTTTGAAGAGCTGGGGAAATTATTTATTTCCTGACCTGGAAGGTACTCCCGAAGCCGCTCATTGTGGAGTTACAGATGAAGACATCTTTCGCCGGATGCAAGAGCACTCTCAAGGGAATTTGATTCTGGAAGAAGATGACGGACCCTATAGAAAGGTGATATTCTTCGGAGTTTCTACCACCAGGCTCGTCGACCGACGTCCCGGAAGGCACTTCTAGCTGGCTTTTTAACAGTTTGGTTGAAGAGATGTATGGTGCCATCTCCGTCTGGCGATGTCATTCATCCAACCGTCTTATTGCCGGCTGTTCGTTTAGTCCACGATCGTTCTCTCAGACTTCTTCCAGCAATAGTGTGCTGTATTTAAAGAGGTCTTCGTGCATTGAACGGAGCCTTTTTGTAGGCCACTAACGACGAAGCGAAAAAGGGGACTATCTTGCCTTGCGACGGACCAAACCCCAGAATTGATTTGCCATATACTTATTTGATGGCATGGTTCACCCTTTACTTCCCCTCTATCATCCAAGCCAGTGAGGAGCCCCAGAAGGTGTTCGAATGGCGCTTCTCCGTCGATTTGAGGGGTTTCGTGGTCACGGACTTATGTGGCTGCGGTCCGCAAACTGCTATGCCGTCATGACGTCTACAAACTTTTTCGGTGCTTTCCCTACATTCTCGACGCAGGTTATGGTGAAGAATTCAAGGATGTAGGTGAGAGGCAGACGTCGTTGAGTCGGGGAGTCTTCGAATGGCTGGTTAGCATCCGGCCCTCCCACTTGTTGTATAGAAGCGGGGACACCTGTTATCTGGAGCCCTATGTTCCGAGTCGGTTTGCTCGTCAGTTTGGGTATGACCAACTGTAGGTAGGTAATTCGAACAGCTGCCTGGCCTTCATGGGGAGTCTCATCGATGGAGCTCGTACCTGGCGATTTTATATTGCTGGCTGTACTGAGGCGCAGCTGTGCATGCAGCTGAGGACTCCGAACCTTCTGACGACCCTGGGATTCTGCCAGTCGTATAGAACTTCGAACTCCACACCCATTGGATTTTCTATTAATTCCTTTAGTGTGAAGTTGATCTCTCAGCAGTTGAAGCGGAAGGTCACTGAGAAGAGCGAGGGTAAGAGGGTCCGCGTTCCAGGCCTTGAGGAATTCATTGCTCTTGATGATAGCGAGACCCCAGATGCAGAAAGTCCCCGCTTCGAAGGGGATACAGGTGCTGAGGTTCCAGCAACTGCTTCTGGTGGGGTAGGTACAGCCCCCGTGGAACATGTTAATGTGGAAGAAGTAGAGGAAGAAGATCCTGACGTCCACTTCAAGCGAAAGCGGGAAGGAGGATCTCGTAGGAAGAGGGTAGTGAAGAAGCCTCATCGCTACGCTCCTACTGTTATTACAGAGGGCGAATCATCTGTAGTGCCTCCTCCTCCTCCTCTATTAGTCATTAAGCTGTCGGCCCCTAGGCAGACCGCTGGTAAAGCTGTTACGGACCTGAGTAAGATCAGCTTCATTCTTGCAATACACTCTTATATATTCCATACAGCTCATTGTTTACTTCATGATTCAGGAACTGAGGCAGTGAGAGACCCAAGAGCTGAAGCTGCGGGAGAACAGGGGGAACATTATGATCCCCTATTCACTTATAGAGAAGGCGATGAGGCTAGCTATCTCGCTGTCTCGGAAGAATCTGGAGGTGATGCGGCCGATGTAGGTCCTTCAGGTGCTGGGACCTCAAAAGGAAGCCCCCTAGATTCTAGCTCTTTTGGGTGGGCGACCGAGGGTTCGGCGAGCGAAGGTGGGCCGGCTGTCCGTGTTGACTCTGCCAAAAATTTTCCCATGGAGCCTGAGAGGATTGGAGTCGTTGTCGAGAGACTTCAGAGCGAGACTGCGGCCAAGGCAGTTGAGGCAATACCATCTTTTGGTAACATTTTGCTCTTTCGTGAGTAATTTTTCTCGTGATATTCATTACGCCTTGCTTAATCAAAGTTTTAACCACATGTGCCTCGCCCTTGGGCGCATCGACTTCAAGGGGACCAACCAGTCTCCCTGAGGGACTCAGGGGTGAAACAAGTACTTCGACCGCGGCGGACGCTGCTGATTTGGATGCTTTGTATCACGGCTTGCCCTCTTATCAACCCGAACCGGCCAGAGAAAGGGGATTGAGGGAATAGTAGTCACGGAATCAACCTCATTTCCATCTGTATCGATAAGTGAGATGTCATTGGTTTTGCCAGTGCCGCCTATCTTACCAAACGCGGAGCTGAAGGTGATTACCAGTCCTACTTCTCCAACACTGGTGGTTGAGCCAGCTCTCCTAAAAATAGTCACTAGCTCCACTTCGGTTGTGGCTAGTATACTGGTTTCAATGAGAACTCCTCCGAGATCACCGGCGATCCCTCAAATTGCTCCAGCCAATGCTTCTACTATTCCTTCCACCGTTATGTCAGTGAAACCGGTGGAAGCTTTGTCCTCAGAGGCTGCTCGTTCACCGGGAGTAGTTGAGGCCGAGAATGAATTCGTCGCTGAGCTAGTCGAAAGCTTTTATAAGGGCTTGAAGCGCTCCATTGCTTTGGTCTTGAAGGGCTCGACTACCTCGTTTTCCGCTTTGAAGGTGGTCCTCTCTCGAAGTATTGACAGCATTCGGGACTTTGGAGGGAAAGACCAGGCTGCGATATTAGAGCTTCTGGTGGACATGCTTGAGAGGGATGTGAACGAATGGCCCCGTCTTAGCCATTCAAATTTGGAGTCTTCAGTTAACGAATACCTTGCGCACCTTGCTGCTCAAATGCATGAAGCCCATCTCGCTGTTCAAGAAGCAGCCAAGGCAATTTTCTCTGACTTGAAATCCTTAGAGATGAGGAGAGTAGAACTTGGGGACGCCATAGATGCTTCTAACAGCGCTTTTCTTGACGTCGAGGATAAGATTGAAAAGGCTAAGGAAATGATCAGGAAGGCTAATCTTCTTTTGTCTAAGGCTGAACCTGTGCGTCTTGAAGAGATTGCTCAGCTAGAGCAGCTTAAGGCTCAAAATGACGAAGTCTTGCAGCAGGAGCTAGCGCAGAGGGCAACTTTGATTGAAATTGAGGTTCGCTTATCCCAAACGGCGAGCTTTAATGAGGCTGAGTTGAGGTCACAGGCACTCATCAGGGCTGCTGAGGAGAGGAAGAATAGGCTGGCTACTCTTGAAGAATGAATCAAATCCTACTAAGCACCCTCGTAGCTTGTAATCTGAGCATCCTTGTATCCCTCTTTTGGAATCAATAAAAAGTGATTTTATCTGACTCCCCGTTGCATTTCCAACTTGTTTTATCTTCTAAATTTTCAACTCTTACTTTCAAGTTGTATTGCAATCCTCAAAAAGGAAGCGGAATAATGATATAACTAATCCAATCAGTGGTGATAGGCTGATAGAGTTAGTCACACATTTGAGAAAATAGTCCTTACTAGACTAAAAGATGAGACTTGGCTATCTATCGGTTCAGAGGTCGCAATGACATACCGATTGAGAAGCCACCAAGCTCAAAATTTTGTCATATGATGACAAAGGAATAGTCCTTATTGGACTAAAAGATGAGACTTAACTATCTGTCAGTTCAGAGGTCGCAATGATATAACCGATTGAGAAGCCACCAAGCTCGAAATTTTGTCATTCAGAGGTGACGAACTGGACATGATGACAAAGAAATAATCCTTACTGGACTGAAAGATGAGACTTGGTTACCTGTCAGTTCAGAGGTCGCAAGGACGTAACCGATTGAGAAGCCACTATGCTCAAAATTTGTCATTTAGAGGTGACGAACTGGACATGATGACAGAGAAATAGTCCTTACTGGACTGAAAAATGAGACTTGGCTGTCTGTCGATTCAGAGGTCGCAGGGACGTAACCGATTGAGAAGCCACCAATCTCAAATTTTGTCATTCAGAGGTGACGAACTGGACATGATGACAAAGAAATAGTCCTTACTGGGCTGAAAGATGAAACTTGGCTATCTATCGGTTCAGAGGTCGCGATGACGTAACCGATTGAGAAGCCACCAAGCTCAAAATTTGGTCATTCAGAGGTGACGAACTGGACATGATGACAAAGAAATAGTCACTGGACTGAAAGATGAGGCTTGGCTATTTGTCGGTTCAGAGGTCGCAATGACATAACCGATTGAGAAGCCACCAAGCTCAAAATTTTGTCATTCAGAGGTGACGAATTGGATATGATGACAAAGAAATAGTCCTTACTGGACTGGAAGATGAGACTTGGCTATCTGTCGGTTCAGAGGTCGCAATGACGTAACCGATTGAGAAGCCACCAAGCTCAAAATTTTGTCATTCAGAGGTGACGAACTGAACATGATGACAAAGAAGTAGTTCTTACTGGACTGAAAGATGAGACTTGGCTATCTGTCGGTTCAGAGGTCGTAATGACATAACCGATTGAGAAGCTACCAAGCTCAAAATTTGTCATTCAGAGGTGACGAACTGGACATGATGACAAAGAAATAGTCCTTACTGGACTGGAAGATGAGACTTAGCTATCTGTCAGTTCAGAGGTCGCAATGACATAATCAATTGAGAAGCCACCAAGCTCAAAATTTGTCATAATGACAAAGGAATAGTCCTTACTGGACTGGAAGATGAGACTTGGCTATTTGTCGGTTCAGAGGTCGTGATGACATAACCGATTAAGAAGCTACCAAGCTCAAAATTTTGTCATTCAGAGGTCACGAACTGGACATGATGACAAAGAAATAGTCCTTACTGGGCTGAAAGATGAGACTTGGCTATCTATCGGTTCAGAGGTCGCAATGACATAACCGATTGAGAAGCCACCAAGCTCAAAATTTTATCATTCAGAGGTGATGAACTAGACATGATGACAAAGAAATAGTCCTTACTGGACTGAAAGATGAAACTTGGCTATCTGTCGGTTCAGAGGTCGCGATGACGTAACCGATTGAGAAGCCACCAAGCTCAAAATTTGTCATTCAGAGGTGACGAACTGGACATGATGACAAAGAAATGATTTAATTATGAACTCCATGGGGATTTTGATATCTCCTTCGGATGTTATTTGGAAGAAATTAGCTGAGGTATATTGTTAACGTGACAACCAGAAAAGTCTACTGAGAACTGATTATTAGAAACCCGCTGGGGAGTTAGGAAATGAATCCCATAAGAGATTACATGTTAGAGGTGATCGTTAACGTGACAAAAAGAACTCCGTGGGGATTTGTAAAGCAATTTGTCAGAGGTGTGATGTTAACTTGATAAGGATTCGTTTACTGTTAGAGGTGCTTGAGCGTAACAGTAATTTGAGTGGACCTATTGTTTTGTTGAAGAGAATGACAAGCAGGGTTTATTCACTGGGGATATTGGCTTTATCCGTTGAGGAGTAGATTATAGTCTTGCTATCAGAGGTTTAATGTTAACATAATAGGTTGACTCGTCATCTTGCAAGGGATATGAATACCTTTATATGTGGTCTTATCATTCTATGGATGAGAATTGGTAAGTGATTTTGGAGAGGGAATCAAATGGGAACATGTCCCCTTAGGATTTTTAGCAAACCCTCAGCTGTCAACGGATTTGGTATGCCTTTACCAACTACCGTCGGCTAGGCATGCTATTCCCCTCAGCATGATGAGTTATCGAGGACTTATGTTGGGCTTAATGACCAACGTTTTCCTCTATCCTTAACTGCGGGATCAAATCGGAACAGGTCCCTTAGGATTTTTAGCAAATCCTCAGCTGTCAACGGATTTGGTATGCCTTTACCAACTACCGTTTGAGTCGGGCTAGCCATGTTATTCTCCTCAGCATGATGAGTTGTTGAGGACTTATGTTGGGCTTAACGGCCAACGTTTTCCTCTATCCTTAACTGTGGATCAAATGGGAACATGTCCCTTAGGATTTTTAGCAAATCCTCAGCTATCAACGGATTTGGTATGCCTTTACCAACTACCGTTTGAGTCGGGCTAGTCATGCTATTTCCCTCAGCATGATGAGTTGTCGAGGACTTATGTTGGGCTTGGGGGCCAATATTTTCCTCTAACCTTAACCGTTAGAGGTGTCGGATTATTTGGTTAATGCATTTGTAACCTTGATTCTTCTTCAAGACAACCAGTGTTTAATCAGCTCTATACTGGTTTATAGTCATATGATCTCGTTTAGAGAAAGAGAGGAGCGCTTCTTCTACATATCTTGGATTTGAAGGTCTTGATCAGAGGTGTAATGTTAACTTGATCATGAGAAAGATTCTATCAAGAATAATACTTCTTTAAGAACTTGCCGTTGATAGGCATCATGAGTAAATCACCATCTGAAGTCATAAGGCGATATGCTCCGTTTGAATAGACTGTTTCTATTACAAACGGTCCTTCCCATTTGGGCTGAAATTTGCCTTTAGTTTTGTGCGTCATGATCATCGGTCGTCTGACGGTTAAAACCAAATCTCCTTTCTAGAAGATTCTTTACTTGACCTTCTTATTGAAGGCTTTTGAGATCCGGGCTTGATACAACTCAATGTGTTGCTAAGCTTGTAATCGCTTCTCATCTAGGGCTTCGAGCTCTTGAAGACGCAACCGATCATTGTCCTCTGTTGTCATCTTAGTCATCAAAGCGACTCGTATTGACAGCATCTGGATTTCTAACGGTATGACTGCTTCGCACCCGTATACCAGGAAAAAAGGCGTATTGCCTGTGGAGGTCTGAGCCGTGATTCGGTAGGCTCAAAGACATTCACTAAGCTTCTCATTCCAGTCTTGCTTATTTGATGAAACGAACTTTTTGAGTAGCTTAATGATTATCTTGTTGAATGCTTCCGCCAAGCCATTAGTGGCAGGATTATAAGCAGTTGAAGCCTTCTGAATTCGGTACTTATCGCAGAATCGATAGAATACCTGGCTTATGAACTGGGGACCGTTATCATGGATGATCCGCCTAGGGACACCAAATCGATGGATGACATGGTGTTTGATGAAATTAACCACGTTAGAAGTTTTAACTTCAACTAGTGGTATAGCTTCTGCCCACTTTGAAAAGTAATCGCTTATCACTAGGATAAACCGGTGTCCTTTTGTTGAAGAAGGGCTGATTGGCCCTACGACATCGATTCTCCATGTTTCAAATGGCCATGAAGTAATAGTTGGATGGAGCAAATCTGGAGGCTGACGTATGAAGTCCGCATGGATTTGGCAGGCCTTACACCTCCATGCATATCGGATGGCATCGGCTATCATGGTTGGCCAATAATATCCAAGCCTGTGCAATCGGTCCTTAAGTTTTGGACCTGGTTGATGAGCTCCGCATATGCCGTCGTGCGCTTCTTTAAGCACCTCTTGCGCTTCTAAATTAGAAAGGCAACGGAGTAGGATACCGTCGAATGAACGACGGTAAAGTGTCTTCAGAGTTAGATCATAGTAAAAACATAGAGACCTTCGTCTGATAGATGTCGCTTCTATGGGGTTGTCCGGCAGCAGACCATGCAGAGCATAGTTGATTAAGGGAAATCGCCAATCTTTCGGTTCATGATCCGTCAAAATATTATAGACTTCTCTGGTTCTCAACATATGTTTAGGGAAGACAAGGTGTCGAGTCGCCACTGTAAGGTGATACTTGGTGTCGACTGGCAAGGCTAGTGTTGTTGCCAATGCAGCCAGAGCATCGGCCCTAGTGTTCTGGGATCGAGAAACGTGACTGATGTAAAAGCCATCAAACAGATTAGCCATTTCGATGACTGCGTGTTAATAAGGTACCAAATCATCGTGACGGACCTCATATTCGCCTTTAACCTGATTGATAATCAGTTTTAAATCTCCGTAAGCTTCAAGGTAGCGTACCCCCATTTCGTGGGCAAGCTGAAGACCAATGAGTAGAGCATTGTATTCTGTCACATTGTTGGAGCATGATTCCGTCAGAGAAAATGCTCTAGGAAGGACATGGTTTTGTGGAGAGATAAACACAACCCCCACACCGGCAATGATCCTGCCTTTAGGACCTATTCGCGATGCTCTATCAAAGAACATCTGTCATACTTCATCTTCTGAAGTTATATTAGATTCAAAGACTTCATCTGGAATGTCTTCATGAAGTTTTGAGTTTTCTGGAACCGGATGAGCAGCCAAGAACTCTGCAAATGCCTGGCCTTTAACCGCCTTCTGAGGGATAAAGAGCATGTGGTACTGAGACAAAAGAAGTGCCCATTTAGCTAATCTTGAATATAATGATCCTGATTTCGTCATGAGGAGACGCAAAGGATTCACTCTGGAAATAACATGTATGGTTTGGCCGACCAAATAATGTCGAGCTCTTACCATCATACGTATGTAACGTTGGTGGTTTGAACTTTGGCGAGTATGGTACCGAATCCCATTCCAAAGGGTAAGGACGGACTGTCCCTACTTTCTTTAGTTCATCCCTTTGAGTTAGGGACGCGATCTGAGCTTGGATACCTTTAAGAACTTCAGCGTCTAAAGAAGAACTCTCCTTTGACTTCTCAGTCTTTGGTTGTTCATTACTATGATGTTCTTCCTCATCATGGTTACTCCCGGTATCATTATTATTCCGGTCATTGAGGAGTTAGGTGAGCATCTGTTGAATGTTGTCCAAAGCTTCTTTCTGGGCCTTAGAGGTTTGCTCTTGGGCTTCCAACCGTCGTCGGAGGTCATCATTACCACTATCAGCCATATTCACTGACACTCTATCCGTTCGCACCGAGCTGACTGTCACTGAAGAGGCATACCCGATGTCTTCGTCCTCCTTCTCAGACCATTGGAACAATTTTCTCATTGGTTCTGGTGAGGTTACTGTGGTTGAGGAGGATGGGCGCTCATAACTGTAGGGTATTGTAACCCTAGGTCTGGTGTTTCGGAAGATGCCTTATTCGTGCACCAAGACTTCGCCAAGGCCTGGATTATTGTCTGGATCTGGAGAACTGGAGGAAGGAGAGTTAGGGGCATGCGATGCTCGTCCGCCCCTATGTGGTGTCCGTCCCCTTCCGATCATATTGACAGACGTAGAGGGCAGATCTGATAGATCTTGCGACACGTTCCTCTTGCTATGCTTCACAGGAGCTTGTTCCGATAGTCGATCAAAAACTGATCGTCGGCTTGGAGGAGAGGCGGGGATTGGTCCCAGTCGGCAATGAACTGAGTGGACTGTCACCAACTGACATCCCACTTGTTGGCAACATGAGGGAGAAGTTCGGAAAGGTCCCGACTTCCGTTTGCTTGTCAAGAATTCTCGCAAGTCAGACACAGTCGGGCTTAAGCGTTTTAGCGTAGAGGCTCTGTTGGATCGCGGATAGGACGATGTCCTGCTTTTTTCATCATCGCAGAGGTAGTTAGCACTAAATAGTCTTTAGCTCTAGCTTCGCGGCTAAGAACTTTGAGAATGTCCTTAGGTGCTGAAGCTACATAAACACCGCTGTCAACACTTAGGGACAATCCCTTAGCTCCGCTGCGAAGAGCGAGCTTAGTGCTTGATGAACTGAGGAGCGAAGCACGCTGTGGTGCTTTATGCGCTACTTTGCTGCAAAGGAGATTAACACCGCTGGGTGCTCTAGTCCTAGCCTGGCGGCCGGGAACTCCGCGCGTACCCGAGGTGCTGGCGTTGTGTTTGCCCTACCATCAGCAACTTCGCTCGGAAGAATGAGGTTGATGAGAGGAGTCACTGCTCCTGAATTAGGCAAAGGCATAGTCGCTGTTCTATCCTCGCGGCTAATGGCCTCAGCGAAGTAAGCAACCTTTTTGCCTTTATCTTCGCGGGACAGGCGATCCTGTGGCATAGCTACGCCTGAAGCTTTATATAGAGCTTTCTGCTTTGTCCTCCACATCTACTTTGGAGGAGGAGATTTAGGTTCGCAGGGAACCTGGTTAGCCACACGCAAGGCTGAGAGGGGTTGGAAGGATTCTACTTTCGGTTTCTGCTCCAAAAACTTGGCCATCGAAACCTTTCTATGCTTTCGTGCATGGAGCATTGGACCACCCCTAGAGAGGAGTTCTTCGAATTTTTCTTGGTCAAAATGAACGACTAGGTTTTCGAAGGTAACAGGCTCAAAATTCTGACCCTTGTATTGTGGGCCTGCTTCCTTGTTGCGCCAGAGGACCGTGGTAGGCTCGCAGGGAGCCTTATCTGTCTTCACAGAGACTTGCTTCGAAGATTTAGCCAGAGAGGCTCTGGCCACATCGACTTTCTTGGATTTAGAAGTAGACCCGAAGGTCTGTTCGTCGCATTGCGACACTTGATTCTCAACAGTGGAGAATTGAGTCCCCAGCGAAGTCGCCATCTTATTTTTCATTGATTTTGCAAAGGGGAAAACTTACAAAAAATGGGTCAAGGAGCTAAATTACAAGTAATTCTTTGCAGTAAAAAGATTACAGGTAGATCTCCTCTGAGATTTCTGGGAAAGTATGCCGGTAGGAATTTAATCAGTGCGCGATCACTTTATCCCTTTGACGATGCGATCGACCAGACAATCGGACTGTCGCCTGATGGGATTCCCTTCTCGCTTGGTTCGGAGAATCGGAGAACAGAAGGTCGGTAGAGCCCTCTTGTTACTTCTCGAGCTGCCTCCGTTTGGGAATTCCTTCTCGCCTGGTTCTGAAAATTCCTTGAGAGGGAGGAATATCTTAGGGTATTAGCACCTTGATTAGAGAAGTAATTCTCTGAATTCTTGGAAGCAAGAGAATAGGTCTCTGTTTTTAGCCGTCTCTCCTTTTTTTCCTCTGTCCCTCTACGTCTCTGTGTGTCTATTCGTATACCTCTGGTGGGCTATTTATATGGAGAGCAGGGGTATAATTGTCCCTTGAAAGTCTGGAAACAGATTGAGTAGATCTGTTTAAATCTAGAAAGTAGCCTTGCCACGAGGTTAGAATCAGCTTTTGCGAAGCTAGGAATAGCAAATAATGTTGATCTTTTCATCCGCTTTGATTCTTTCCAAATAACTGAAAGATCTCCCCTGATCTTCTTACTTGTTTTAGGAGAGTCAAGAGATTATGGTAAACAATTGCCAAATTTGATCTCAGATTTGATCTCATTAGATTTGACTTTGAATAGATTTGATCTCATCTGGAGATTTGATTAGTCAAAGGTTACCATAAAAGACCCGCAGCGGGGCTACTTCGTCGAGCTTGCAGCGGAGCTGGGGGAAGCGTCTGGCGAAATTAGAAAGAAAGCTCTTCAGCGGAGCTGGATACTTTCGTGGCGAAGCTACCCATTAGCCTTCTGCGCGGCTGCATAGGATTTTGGGCGAAGTGAACCGCCTGCGGAGTTAACTGAGCACCTCTTTCAGTGAAGTTCGCGAGGGGACTCTCTGCGATGCTAAGCAATTTCAGCTTCTCATGCGAGACTCATCTTGTGGGCTCATGCGGGGCTAAGTGTTGAGCTAACTTAGTGTCCCCTACGAGCTTTTCTTGGTTTACTGTCTGTTTCGCCGGATCAAGAGTCCAAGTTGCTGATTCGTCCCTTTTGAGATGGGTGAAGAACTGGTCGTCAGTTGTCTGCCACTTGTCTTTTGTAGATGTCAACAAGTTAGACATTGTTCAGACCAGTTAGGAATCTTGTCTTTTTTAGAGTGACAACAAGAAGATGATGAAGATTTGTCCCTCCTTGTGAAGAATATAAGAAAAATGTACAACAATGCTAGGTTCAATAATCGGAGAATATGGAAAGGGAAGGAGGACAAAAGATAATTTGCTACAATTGTAGGAAGCCCGGACACTTCATTATTGATTGCCCGAAGACCAAAGACAATCCCACAACCTCCAAGAAACCTTACAAAAGGAAGGCCTAGAAAGTAACATGGGATTCGAAAAGCGAATTCGAGGAAGAGGTGGATACGACACATGTGCGTTTCATGGCAAATGAGAACCCACCCAAGGTAACTCTCGAATCTACTCTTGATGTATGTGAGTTATCTATGGATGAATTGGGTGAAACTTTTGAAGAATTTTCCAACAACTATGATTTTCTCAAAATAAGTACTTAAAAATGAAGAAAGAAAATTAACTTCTTTAAAACCAACTAGTTGTTATTTCTAAAGAAAAAGAGATTTTATCTTCTACTCTTCAAAAGACACAAAATGATTTTGATACATATAAAATTTCTTGTAAAGCTAAAATTTTAATTATTGATGAAAATGAGATTTTCACTTTGAAAAATAAAATTAATACTTTGATCAATATTTTGAAAAATGTGAATTTGATGAGGCTAAATTAGGGGCTATGTTTCCAAAGAGGCAAACTCAAAAAAAAAAAAACCTCATGTTTCACACACACACGCCATCATGCTCACACACCACCACAACCACATGCACATCATGCTATACACACCCATGCTACACATGCTCATCATAATCACACACATCATGTATTTTTATATGCCAAGGTGTACTAATGCACTTATTGTTGCTAAAAAGGTCACTTGGCCAAGTTTTGCTATGATATGAGTAATGTTTCAAATGATCATGTTTGGGTTCGAAAGACTAACACTCTAGAACCCAAGAAAAGTTTGGTACCAAAGTCAACCTCTTTATTAATTAACATAGGTAAACACCAAGGCTTCAAGACGTAAGGAGTGGTGGGACCTTGATAATGGTTGCTCAAGGCACATGACATGGGATATCAATAAGTTTGTAACCCTATCAAGATACCATGAAGGTGATATTGTCACCTTCGGAGATGACTCCAAGGGCAAAATCATTGGTATAAGTAATATTCAGATTGGCTCATCTCCTTTAATTAAGGATGTTGTGTTGGTAGTTGGCCTCAAATGTAATCTATTAAGCATTATTCAATTATGTGATAAAAACTTAAGGGTTATTTTTGATGACTCTACTTGTGATGTTTTAAATAAGAAAATGAATTCTTGTGTTCTTTCAGGTTTCCATGAAAATAATATTTACATGATTGGCGTGTTGAATTTACAATGTAATGCTACTTGTTCGAATGCTTTTAATGAAAACTCTTGGTTATAACTGTTTTCCATTATGTTTGCAAAGGGGGAAAACTTACAATAAAAAGTTTGAGGAGCTAAATTACAAGTATTCTTGAAAAGATTACAAGTAGATCTCCTCAGAGATTCTGAAGAAGTGTGCCGATAGGAGTCTGGTCAGCGCGCGACCACTTTGTCCCTTTGACGATGCGAGCGATGAGATTCCCTTCTCGCCTGGTTCGGGGAATCAAAGAACAGAAGGTTGGTAGAACCCTCTTGCTGCTTCTCAAAATCGCCTTCAATAAGGAATTCCTTCTCGCCTGGTTCCGGAGATTCCTTGAGAAGAAGGACGATGTTAGGGTATCAACACCCTGATTAGAGAAAGCAATTCTCTAAAAGGTCTCTGAATTCGAGAGCGCACGGTGCTTTGTGAAGAAGTCTCTGCTTGTGGAGTCCTCTTTTTCTCCGATCGATTGATTCATCTTCTCTCCTTGTACCCCTGGCGGGTTATTTATAGGGAGAGTAAGGGTATAATCGTCCCTTGAAGATATGAAAACAGATTGAATCAAATCTGTTTAAATCTGGAAAGTAGCCTTGCTGCGAGGCTAGGATCAGCTTCTGCGAAGCTAGAATTGGCAGGTCGGTGGACCTTCTTGATCTGTTTTGATCCTTTTCATATCCTTGGAGGATTTTCCCTGATCTTCTTACTCGTTTTTAGAAGAGTCAAGAGATTGCGGCAATCAACTGCCAAAGTTGATCTCTGATTTGATCTTAATTGGATTTGATCTGATTTGATCTGATCTCATCCGGAGATTTGATTGGTCAAAGGTTGACCGTAGCAGATCATAACAGCGCTGCCCGTATTGAACTCGTAGCGGGGCTAGAGGCAGCTTTTGGCGAAGTCCGAAAGAAACCCTTTGGCGGAGCTGGAAGTCCCCTATGACAAAGTTGCGAGTTAGCTTCCTGGCGAGGCTTTGGATGGCTTCGAGGCGAAGTCGGCTGATATTAGCCTCTCAAGCGAGGCTATCCCTTTGGGCTCATGCGATGCTAAGTGCTAGCATCTTAGACCTGCTGAGGTCTGTTTAGAAACAATCCGGGTTCACTGTCTGCTTGCTGGATCAGTGGAGTCCAAGTTGCTTCCTTGTCCCTTGGAGATGGGTGAAAACTGGTCTTCAGCTCGTCTGTCACTTGTCTTTTGTAAATGTCAACAAGTTTAGACATTGTTCGGACCAATAAGAATCTTGTCTTTTTAAGTGTCAAAAAGACCCCCTTCAAAGTTTTCGAAAGTCTGCAATGGCTCAGACTTCGAAATACTTTGAACTGCTTTGACTGGTAGTAGTGTGGAGTATGAACGTCGCCATGATGGTTGAGTTCAGCTTCGCTTTGAATCCTACTTTGGGATGTGGATTCGCCGAGGAATTATGTAGACTTGCGTCTGGGTAGCTCCGCATGCGAGTAGCCCCGCATCTGGGCTTCTGAAGATATTTTCGCTTGGGAGCGCATGTCGCTTTCCCGAGACCAACTGCCGTGGGTCAAATTTCAAGGAAGATTTTCTCCTTCTCTTGCGCTGACCGGGGAAGATATTCTCCGATTTGTACGTTTCCAAGGGAGGATATTCCCTTTCTTCAAGGCGCTATAAGTGCCTTTTATGAGGGAGACGTTTTCTCCTTCGCACGGTTCCAAGGGAAACCGTCCCTATTCTCAAGGCGCAGTAAATGCCTTAAATGCGCTCGTGTTTCCACGCTTGAGGCAGGAGCGCTCAGGCCATGGGGCCTATAAATAGGACACTTGAAGTCCTCTGAAGAGAAGTGCTTTGCCTCTCTTCTCTTCTCTTGGTTTGAAAGAGATACTCAGATCTCTGAACTAGTGGGAATGCCCACTCTGGTCATTATCTGGCCAAGGACCGGTAAGTCTTGATCGTTCAACGACTTCACCGATTTTAGGGAATTCATCTCCCTTAATTTATCTTCAGCGGCTGCTTCAGGGATTAGCTTCCCTTGTTCTCCATTTAACTGATCTGCAGAGAAGGATTTTGGCATAGCTTCCCAGTGAAGCTATCATTTTTGACTTGATCAAAGGAAGATCACTGCACATTAAGCCCGCTGTACAGGCAGAACTTGAAACTTGGTCTCTTCAATAGTTGAGCCAGTCTTGCCATATAGGCGGAGCTAAGACTGTATCCCACGGGATCAGTCTGGCTAGCCATATAGGCGAGGCTTGGACTTGGCGTTTGCTGAGCCATCCCATCAGTGCTGTGCAGGCGAGGCTTATCCTCTGCTTTACTGAAACTGGATCGCTTTGATCCAAAAGATTTGGCTTAGTTCTTTTGTAGCCTCTTCTGTGCTTAGTTGCTAATCTGTTCTGATTTGCCTTGCAGTGGGCTATGTTTGTCAGTCCAGTGACTTGATGGAAGGAACCATAAAATTGCCTTATGCTTCCCCGGTTGAAGCTTTACTTTTAAGCAGGAGGAACAATTCGGGGCGACGGGTGCGTGTCCCAGAGGCTGTTGGCAGCCTTTTATCCGAGATGATTCGTTCTGAGGTAAGGCTGGCTGCCGCTTTTACCGGAGATGATCCGCTTCAAGATAGTAGGCGTCGCCTGTGGGATCGCCGGCATCATTGCCGACTTTCAACTTTGGTGGCCTTTGGGGGCGATCCACTTCGGGAAAGCGGGCATCACACCCGTAAGATCACTGGTACCACTGCCGATTCCCATTATACGTGATCTATCATGTTGGCGGCGATAGGTTTTTATTGCCAGGCTTCAACAAAAATGGTCTGGCAAGATCTGCCATTTTTGTGGAGAATAATGACCGTGTCCTTGCGGCACCACTGATTACGGCCTTGTGCAGGAGGAAGGCCTTCTTTGTCCAGTCGGTTTGACTTAGAAGCGGATAAAACCACTTGTTTGCCTTTTGCGCAAATGACCTTGTTAAGCAACTGGGTGTGTTGTATGAAACACAACTTTGATGTAATATCAATGTACTCTTCCTTTTAAATCAATGAAAGTTCATCTCTTGATTATCTGATCTTTGCTTGCTTTCATTGAAAATTTGGCTATAGCGGAGCTAAACTGTATGCGGAGTTAGGGACATAGTCCCTTCTTTGAATAAACTTCGCGAAACTGGCATGTCCCGCGAACAGCGCCTTTTTAGGGGGCTAAGATAAGCCTTTCGGCGAAGTCCTTGAAGGATTGCGCGAAGTCCGCATTTTAAGTTAGGGCGAAGTTAACCCTTAGTGGGATCGAAGCAGCGCTTCTCGGGAAGGCGCTTCGGGTGGCGCTTTGAATTAATTCGAAGCGGCGGCGTACGCCCTTTTCGAGGCCTCGTTTCAGGCGCTGATTGGCCTATAAAAGCCCGATCGGGCTGAGCAGGAAAAGATCTCCTTTTTCAGAGAAATTTCTTGACTTTCCCTCTTCCTCTTCCTTCTTCGTTCAGAGAACTTTGAGAACTCTTGCAGCTCTTCAATGGCGCCCAAAAGACGAGCGGGGAAAGAAGTGGCGACTTCTGCAACGGAGGGTCCTCCTCCTCCTTCGGTCATCGAGCGACCAATCGCCGGTAAGAGACTTTCTCTCCTAATTAGAGACTGCGGTCTTTCTCTTTTAAAGCCAGTATTTGGCTTATCAGGACGATGGAATATGGTCTGTTCTCATTAGGGAACTCGTTTCCCTGATTTTCCCTATCTTCCTTGTACAGGGAATTAAGAACTGAATAGTTCTTCTTTAGGCTTCTGTACGAAGCCATTACTTGGGCTGTCTTCATCCTGTTTGAGGAACAGGACTCGGGTCTGTCCCTTCAGTCATGGCCACGAAGGATGACTCTTGACCATAGTGCCCTCTTGGTGACGTCAGCCCTTAGGGCTATACCACTTCCCGCTTAAGCGAAGTTGGTATTTAGACGTTTTCTGCAAAATACAGATTTGTCTGCGAGATCAAGCTTTGTCGAGGCTGTCGCCTTACTGGCCTTGCTCACGGGGCGAGGCTATGCCTTGGTGAATCTTATATCTCTTGATTGTTGAACTAATCATAGTTCTCTTTCCTTTTCTTTCTTGCAGTGCCTTACACCCCTGGTCCCTTGAATAGTCTGTTTGGGATGACCAGCCGAGCGGATGGCAGTATCAGCCTTCAATTCTATGGCCAGGCTTCTCTCTTTAGTGAGCGGAGTTCCGTCGTCCGGGACACGCTTATCCATGGTGGTGACCCGCTCACCATGAGGAGTATTCTAACCACCGCTCCTCTTGAAGACATCGACCGTCAGACTTATAAAAAGCCCAATTTCATGTTCGGAGATGCCGCGTCTGATCCTGATCACCAATTGCAGGCAGGCGAGGGACAGTGGATCTTCGAGTTGGATGGCGAGAAGTTTTATCTTCTGTCTAACAAGCGGCACTTTCCTTTGTCTTCTTTTGAGTGTGTAACTCAGGCTCGGAAGAAGGCATGGGGCGTGAGCCGAAGTGTCGAGTCCGTCCACGTCGGGAGATTGAAATCTCAGTCTCCTGGTTTTTCAAGGGCGGGCCCTCCTCACAACATAATAGGCCTATATCCTGGAAACGTGTCGCGGGAGCTTCCGGTAGGAGAGAATCCGGCTGTGGCGCAGACTTTTGGCACCCAATTCTGCGCAGTTGACGGGAACTATCCTGCCACTGACTTCAGGACTCCTGGTTGGGTTCATCCCCCGAAGACATGGTGGGCGGACTTGACCAACTATATCCTCGCTCACTTCGAGGAGGACTTGGAGGGGTTAAACCTCTACGAGGCCGTAAGGGCGACCTGTTACGGCATTGATATGAAGGTGGCGTGCTTCTACGCCATCCTTGAGTTATATTGCCCAGCTTCGGGGACCTTCTTCACCCCAATTGGCGAGTTGGGCATGACCTTGCACGAGATGAGGGAAATCTCTGCCCTGCCTTTCGGGTCTCTCCCGTATGAAGAGTACTTTCCATGCGAGACGGAGTTGGCTCTTCTGGAGAAGCAGGAGCCTGCTTTATTTGAGACTTATCGGGAGTTAATGTGCCATTTGCACATTTGTTCTAGCATCCATTGTGGCAGCAAGGGTAGCTCGAAGAGCTTGAAGAACTGGGCGAGTTACCTATTCCCAAATATGAAGAATGCTCCTGAGGCAGCTCATTGTGGGGTTGCAGATGACGACATTTTTGAACGGATGGAGGTATGCCTCCAAAGGGATATTGTTATGACAGAAGACGATGGTCCCTATAAGAAGGGTGATGTCCTTCGGAGCTTTCACCATCAGGCTCGTCAGCCGATGTCCCGGAAGGCACTGTTGGCCGGTTTCTTAACCGTCTGGTTGAAGAAATGCGTAGTGCCATCCTCCTCGGGTGACATCGTCCACCCGAATGTTTTGCTGCCTGCTGTTCGCTTGGTCCATGGCCACCGTCTGGGTCTCCTTCCGGCCATGGTGTGCTGTATTCAAAGAGCCCTTCGCGCATTAAAGGAGGCTTTCTGCAGGCCACCGGCGACGAGGCGTGGGAAGAGTGCCATCCTGCCTTGTGATGGATCTAATCCTAGGGTGGGCCTGCCATACACTTACTTAATGGCGTGGTTTGCCTTACACTGCCCTTCTTTGATTGAAGCTTGAGAGGACCCTCCGCAAGGTGTTCGAATGGCTCTTCTCCGCCGATTCGAAGGATGTTCCTGGCTGAAGACCTACGTGGCCGAGGCCCGCAAGTTAGTGCGTCGTCATGACGCTTACAACTTATTCCGCTATTTTCCTCGCATTCGGGGCGCAGGGTACGACGAGGAATTCCGAGATGCGGAGTCAGGACGGTCTCCCATGAGTCGGGGGGTTTTTGAGTGGCTGGTCAGCATCCGGCCCTCACATTTATTGTATAGAAGCGGGGATGTCTGCTATTTAGAACCTTACATCCTAAGCCGATTTGCTCGACAGTTCGGGTACGACCAGCTGTATGTGAGCAACCCCAATCTCGATTTAGCCTTCATGGGGAGTCTCATCGATGGGGCCCGTGCCTGGCGATTCTTTACTGCGGGCGGCACTGGGGCGTGGCTGTTGAAGGATCCCAACCTTCTGACGACCCTGTGCTTTTGCGTTTGGTATGCGGCTTCTAACTCCACACCTCCTGGATTCAATGCCAACCGTTCGGGTGTGAAGTTAATCTCTCATCGACTGAAGCGAAAGGCTTCTGAGAGAAAGGAAGGCAAACGGGTTCGTGTCCCTGGCTTGGAGGAGTTTATCGCTGTAGATGATAGCGAGGCTTCTGATGCAGGGAGTTCTCGCTTCGAGGCGGGGATGGGAGTTGATACTCATGCGGCTAGCTCTGGTGTGGTGGGGACATCTTCCCCACGACGTGCGGGAGAAGTGGAAGAAGAGGATTCTGACATCCACTTCAAGAGAAAGCGGGTAGGTAGCTCTCGTAGGAAATCATTGGCAAAGAAGCCCCGTCGCCAAGCTCCTACGATGGTCGTAGAGGGTTATCCCTCTACAGCGATTCCTCCTGCTGCCCCATTAGCAGCTGAACCGTCGATTGCTGAACCGACTAGTGGTGAATTCGCTCCAGGTCTGCGTAAGATTAACCTTGTCCATATAATATGCCTTTTTGTGTGTTCCCATTGACTTATTATCAATCCTTTTTAATTTTAGGAGCTGAGGCAGCTGGAGAACAAGGGGAACATTATGATCCCCTATTCACTTATGGAGCTAAAGCTGGTTCTTGTGCCCTTCCGGAGGAGTCCGAAGGTGATGTGGCTGACGTCGGTCCTTCGGGCGCTGGGACTTCTAAAGGAAGTCCTGAGGCATCGAGCTCTATCGGGTGGTCCACAGGATACTCGGCAAGCGAAAGCGAGCCGGCTATTCGTGTTGATTCTGGCAAGAATTTTCCGATGGAGCCCCTGGAGACTGATGTGGTTGGCGAGACGTTTGAGGCGACGTCATCTTTTGGTACTATCCTAACCTCTTGGCTTCTTCTGCATGTAGTGTTCCGACTGACTGCAGTCTTGTTACAGGTGTTCGGCCTCAAGATGCATCAGCTTCAAGAGAGCTGGGAAATCTCCCCGAAGGGTCAAGGGGTGACATGAGCGCTTCGACCACGGCTGATGCTGCTATGCTGGATGCGCTGTACGGCGACCTGCCTTCTTATCGGCCCAAGTCAGCCGAAAGGCCAGAAGCTGCGGAGGCGGCAGTCCCGGAGGTGTCCTCACTCCCAACTGTATCAACGAGTGGGGTGCCGATAATTTTGCCAAGTACGGAGCTGAGGGTGATCACAAGCCCTACTTCTCCAACCCTGGTGGTTGAGCCTGCTGCTCAGGAGGTGGTTGCTAGTCCTTCTTCCGCGATGGCTGGCGTTCTGGTTTCGATGAGGACTCCGCCGAGATCGCCCTCGGCTTGTCCGGCTGCTGTCAGTGCCCCCGCTGCTTCTTTTGCGACGGCGTCGACCAGGCTGGTGGACTATTCCGAGGTTGCCTCTTTACCGGAAGTGGCTGAGGTCGAGAACGATTACATCGGTGACCTGGTCGATAACTTTTATAAAGGCTTAGAGCGGACTATCGACCTGGTTCTGAAGGGCTCGACTATGCCATTCTCAAGGTTAAAGGGGGTCCTCTCCCGTGATATTGAGAGTATTCGGGACTTTGAGGGGTATCACCAGGCCACTGCTTTGGAGCTCCTGGTGGATGAATTTGAGAAGGATGCAGAGGAATGGCGCCGCCTCCACCGCTCGGACCCGGAGTCTTTAGTTGATGACCGGCTCGCGCTTCTCATTGCTCAAAAGTACGAGACCCGGCTTGCCGCTCAAGAGGCTGCTAAGGCCATCTCTTCTGACTTGAAATCCTTGGAAACAAGGCAAGCGGAGGTTGGAAGTGCAATTGACGCCTCCACTAGTGCTCTTCTTGGCGCTGAGGATAAGATTGCGAAGGCTGAGGAAATGATTAGGAAAGCAAATCTCCTCTTATCCAAGGCCATACCGGTGCGTCTTGAGGAAACTGCGCGGCTTGAAGAGCTCAAAGCTCAGAGTGAGGAGCTTGCGCGGCAGGGGTTGTCACAGAGGGCTACTTTGGCGGAGGCCGAAGCTCATCTGGCTCAGGCGGAAGATTTCAATGAGGCTGAGCTGAGGTCACAAGCGCTTGCCTAGGCTGCTGATGACAGGAAGACGAGACTAAACACCCTCGGAGAGCGGCTCAGATCGTACAGTGTACGCTTGTAGCTCCATGTACTTTATCCTCTTGAAATGAATGAAAATTCTTTCTTCTTTTGTCGAATCTTCAATCTTGTTCTTCTTTTTGGATTGCGATTCCGAATTGTAGTGCAATTCCTTGAGAACATAATTCTTGTTGGGTTGGAAAATGAGACTTAGCTATTTGTCAGTTCAGAGGTCGCGATGACATAACTGGTTGAGACGCCACCAAGTTTCAAAAATTGGTGATACTCGTCTTTTGTAAATGTCAACGAGTATCGAGACCTGTCTTTTGTAAATGTCAACAGGGCTCAAGGTTGAGACTTAGCTGTCTGCTGGTTCAGAGGTCGCAATGACATAACCGACTGAGACGCCACCAAGCTTCAAAAATTGGTGATACTCGTCTTTTGTAAATGTCAACGAGTATCGAGACCTGTCTTTTGTAAATGTCAACAGGGCTCAAGGTTGAGACTTAGCTGTCTGCTGGTTCAGAGGTCGCAATGACATAACCGGATGAGACGCCACCAAGCTTCAAAAATTGGTGATACTCGTCTTTTGTAAATGTCAACGAGTATCGAGACCTGTCTTTTGTAAATGTCAACAGGGCTCAAGGTTGAGACTTAGTTGTCTGCTGGTTCAGAGGTCGCAATGACATAACGGATGAGACGCCACCAAGCTTCAAAAATTGGTGATACTCGTCTTTTGTAAATGTCAACGAGTATCGAGACCTGTCTTTTGTAAATGTCAACAGGGCTTAAGGTTGAGACTTAGCTGTCTGCTGGTTCAGAGGTCGCAATGACATAACCGGATGAGACGCCACCAAGCTTCAAAAATTGGTGATACTCGTCTTTTGTAAATGTCAACGAGTATCGAGACCTGTCTTTTGTAAATGTCAACAGGGCTCGGAATTGAGACTTAGCTGTCTGCTGGTTCAGAGGTCGCGATGACATAACTGGTTGAGACGCCACCAAGCTTCAAAAATTGGTGATACTCGTCTTTTGTAAATGTCAATAAGTATCGAGACCTGTCTTTTGTAAATGTCAACAGGGCTCGAAATTGAGACTTAGCTGTCTGCTGGTTCAGAGGTCGCAATGACATAACCGGATGAGACGCCACCAAGCTTCAAAAAATTGGTGATACTCGTCTTTTATAAATGTCAACGAGTATCGAGACCTGTCTTTTGTAAATGTCAACAGGGCTCGGAATTGAGACTTAGCTGTCTGCTGGTTCAGAGGTCGCAATGACATAACCGGATGAGACGCCACCAAGCTTCAAAAATTGGTGATACTCGTCTTTTGTAAATGTCAACAAGTATCGGGACCTGTCTTTTGTAAATGTCAACAGGGCTCGGAATTGAGACTTAGCTGTCTGCTGGTTCAGAGGTCGCAATGACATAACCGGATGAGACGCCACCAAGCTTCAAAAATTGGTGATACTTATCTTTTGTAAATGTCAATAAGTATCGAGACCTGTCTTTTGTAAATGTCAACAGGGCTCGGAATTGAGACTTAGCTGTCTGCTGGTTCAGAGGTCGCAATGACATAACCGGATGAGACGCCACCAAGCTTCAAAAAATTGGTGATACTTATCTTTTGTAAATGTCAATAAGTATCGAGTTTGTAGTGGAATTTGGGAGAAAGTCTCGTTATCACAGGGAGAAACGAGGGAATCACTGCCATAGGTTTAATGTTAACGTAGTAGCGAAATGTATATGTGGTCTTACCATTCTATGGATGAGAATTGGTAAGTGATTTTGGAGGTCTCATTCTCACGGGGAGAAATGAGGGAATTGCTGTCATAGGTTTAATGTTAACGTAACAGCGAAATGTGTATGTGGTCTTACCATCCTATGGATGAGAATTGGTAAGTGATTTTGGAGAGGGAATCAAATGGGAACAGGTCCCTTAGGATTTTTAGCAAATCCCCAGCTGTCAACGGGTTTGATATGCCTTTACCAACTACCATTTAGATTGGGCTAGCCATGCTATTCCCCTCAGCATGATGAGTTATCGAGGACTTATGTTGGGCTTACAGGCCAACATTTTCCTCTATCCTTAATCGTTAAGGATATTGGATTATCGGGTTAATGTCTGCATAACCCTGATTCCCCTTTAGGATAACCGGTGCACAGCCAGGTTCCTGTTAGTGTATGGCTGTATGACCTCACTTGGAGGAAGAGAAAGGCTCTCTTTGTGTGTGCTTCGGACACGGAGATCTTGATCAGAGGTGAAGTGTTAACTTGATCAAGAGAAGGATCCTTGATTAAGGATAATACTTCTTTAAGAACTTGCCATTGATCGGCATCATGAGTAGGTCGCCCTCTGCAGTCGTGAGGCGGTATGCTCCGTTTGAATAGACTGTTTCTATTACAAATGGTCCTTCCCATTTAGGCTGAAATTTGCCTTTGGTTTTGTGCGTCATAATCATCGGTCGTCTGACGGCTAAGACCAGGTCTCCTTTCTGGAAGACTCTCTGTTTGACCTTCTTATTGAAGGCTTTTGAGATTCGAGCTTGATATAGCTCGATATGCTGCTGAGCTTATAGTCGCTTCTCGTCCAAAGCTTCGAGCTCTTGAAGGCGTAGGCGATCATTGTCCTCTGATGTGGTTTTAGTAATCAGAGCTACACGCAATGATGGCATCTGAATTTCCAATGGGAGGACTGCTTCGCACCCATATACCAGGGAAAAGGCGTATTGCCTGTCGGTGTTCGCACCGTGGTTCGGTAGGCCCAAAGGCATTCACTGAGCTTTTCGTCCCAATCTCGCTTATTCGAGGAGACGAATTTCTTGAGCAGCTTGATGATTGTTTTGTTAAATGCTTCCGCCAAGCCATTGGCAGCAGGATTATAGGCAGTTGAAGCCATATTCTGAATTCGGTATTTCTCGCAGAACCGATAGAATACTTGACTTATGAATTGGGGACCATTATCGTGAATGATCCGCCTAGGGACACCAAATCGATGGATGACATGGTGTTTGATGAAATTAACCACATTAGAGGTTTTGACTTCAACCAGTGGTATAGCCTCCGCCCATTTTGAAAAGTAGTCGGTTATTGCCAGGATAAACCGGTGACCTCTTGTCGAAGAAGGGCTGATTGGCCCTACGACGTCTATTCCCCATGCTTCAAATGGCCATGAAGCAACAGTCGGGTGGAGCAGCTCCGAAGGCTGGTGTATGAAGTCCGCATGAATCTGACATGCTTTACACCTTCGTGCATATTGGATGGCGTCGGCTATCATAGTTGGCCAATTATATCCCAGCCTATGCAACCTGTCTTTAAGCTTTGGACCTGGCTGATGAGCTCCGCAAATGCCGTCGTGCGCTTCTTGGAGCGCTTCCTGTACCTCTGAATTGGAAAGGCAACGGAGGAGGAGACCGTCATATGAATGACGGTAGAGTGTCTTCAGAATCGGATCGTAGTAGAAACGGAGAGACCTTCGTCTGACGGACGCCGCTTCTTTAGGATCGTCTGGAAGCAGACCGTGCAAAGCATAGTCAATGAGAGGAAAGCGCCAATCTCTCGGTTCAAGATCCGTGGAGACATTATAGGCTTCTCGAATTCTTAGTATGTGCTTGGAGCATACAAGATGTCGAGTTGCGACTGTGAGGTGATACTCGTTGTCGGCTGGCAAGGCTAGTGTGGTTGCTAATGCAGCAAGAGCGTCCGCCTTGGTATTCTGAGATCGAGACACATGCCCGATGTAGAAACCTTCAAATAGGTTAGCCAATTCGATGGCTGTATGGTAATAAGGCACCAAGTCCTCATGGCGGACTTCATATTCGCCTTTAACCTGATTGATGATCAGTTTTGAATCGCCATAGGCTTCGAGGTAGCGTACCCCCATTCCATGAGCGAGCTGAAGACCAATGAGCAGAGCATTATATTCTGCTACATTGTTGGAGCACGATTCTGTCAGAGAAAATGCTTTGGGCAGGACATGATTCTGTGGGGAGATAAACACAACCCCCACTCCGGCAATAATCTTGCCTTTAGGGCCCATTCGCGATGCTCCATCACAGAACATCTGCCACACTTCCTCTTCTGAGGTTGCATAAGACTCGAAGACTTCATCAGGGCTATCTTCGTGAAGTTTTGAATGCTCCGGAACTGGATGAGCAGCCAAGAACTCTGCAAGGGCCTGGCCTTTAACCGCCTTCTGAGGCGTGAAGATCATGTCGTATTGAGACAATAAAAGTGCCCACTTAGCCAATCTTGAATTCAATGATCCTGGCTTCGTCATAAGAAGACGCAATGGGTTTACTCTGGAGATGACATGTATGGTCTGGCCGACCAAATAATGTCGTGTCTTCTGAATGGCGAAGACGAGAGCTAAACACTCTTTCTCGATAGGGTTGTAGCGAGATTCCGCTCCTATGAGAGTTCTGCTTAGATAATAAATGGCCTGCTCGTGGCCATTGTCGTCCTTTTGAGCGAGGAGGGCACCGAGGGAGTAGTCCAGAGCTTTTACATAAAGCAAGAACGGTTTTCCTGATGTAGGGGCCACTAAGACTGGAGGTTTTATGAGGTACCTCTTGATGTCTTCATAAGCTTCCTGGCAAGCTTGGTCCCATACGAAGGAAGCACCCTTTTTCATGAGTCGGGTGAACGGCTGACAGCGGCCTGAGAGATTTGCGATGAATCTCCTAATATAAGCCAGCCTGCCTTGCATGCCTCTGAGCTCTTTGAGATTCCTCGGTGGATGCATGCTCTGGATGGCTTTGACTTTGTCTGGGTCAAGATGAATTCCTTTCGATGTGACAATAAACCCAAGGAATTTGCCGCTTGACACTCCCAAGAAGGATTTTGTTGGATTCATTTTCAGTTGATGAGCCCGCATTATGTCGAACATCGTTCTCAGGTCGCGAAGATGTTCATTCTTGTTGCGGCTTTTGACGGCAATGTCGTCGACATAGCACTCCACCGTTTTTCGGAGATGATCGCGGAAGATTGTACTCATTGCCCGCTGGTAGGTTGCTCCGGCGTTCTTCAGTCCGAAGGGCATCACAGTGTAGCAGTATACCCCCAATGGTGTTCGGAACGAAGATGCTTCTCGTCATCGGGATACATCTTAATCTGGTTGTACCCTGAAAAGCCGTCCATGAAAGACATCCTTTCGAACCCGCATGTGTTGTCAATCATGACATCGGTGATGGGCAGCGGAAATTCATCCTTGGGACAGGCCGTATTGAGATCACGGTAGTCGATGCAGATCCGTATTTTCCCGTTCTTCTTGAGGACGGGGACTATATTAGCCACCCAATCTGGATGTTGCTCCTCCCGGATAAAGCCACATGCAATGAGTTTATGAACTTCGGCTTCAATAGCTTCCATGATGTTTGGGCGGAACCGACGTTGTTGCTGCTTGACTGGCTTGACTCAGGCTTGATGTTTAGACGGTGCATAGCGACCTGTGGATCAAGTCCGGGCATATCTTCGTAGCTCCATGCGAAGACATCTATATACTCCTTTACGAGTATTATCAATTCCTCCTTTTCTATAAGTGATAGGCTTTCACTTATAAAGATGGGTTTGGGATGGTCTTGACTTCCCAGATTGACCTGCATCACCTTGTCTTCAGTGGGTGGCTCGCGCAGTTCGAATCGCTTTTCCTATTGAAGGTCTACTTGCTGGGCCCATGGTTCCTCATCAGTGGCTTCTGCGGGCTCCAATTGACTGCTTGAGGTCATATTAGCAGTGAGGTTTTCGAACATTCCTCCTATACTGACATCTGAATCCCACTCGGAGGATGAGGCTGAATGTGATGGAATTGGTTCATCGTCTTTGACTTGAACGGTTGCTGACGATGTGGGTGTAACGTATCCCAACCCCCTGCGTGTACTATCATAGTAATTTGCAGGCTTCCCTTTAGGCACAAAGTTCCGCATCAAACCGCGCCTTCCTTTTTTGAAATTCAGGCCTGCTCCATGCTTCAAGTCGTACCCCATTTTCTTCATAATATGGCGCGCTGGCCGCGCGTAATGAAAAAATTGTGGAGTGTCTGAGTCTGAACTTGAATCTGCGACCGCAGGTCCCCGCGGTTGGGTTCTACCGAAGATTATCGGTAACTGACCTTCTTTGGATGGCGGGATCACCAAGACGGCTCCTTCTGCGGATTCCATGGGCGTACTGGACGCACTTGGCTTATGTAAAGGCATGTGTAGGGAGCTATCCGTAATGGATTCAAATAGCCCAACACTCGCGGGATAATCAAAAGAAATATTATCATTAATTACCCATTCACCTTCATCCTCTGAAGGAGTATTACATAGGGATTATTGAGACATGCTATAATTGGTTCACCAATCAGAATGGCTGGCATGCCTGCTTCAGATTCTGAATCCGCCTCGTTGCCACTTTCATCATCGTCCGGCAACGGTTCTTTGAGTGCTCCACCGGTCTCTTGATATAGACCCCTTTGAATGGTTGCTTCTCAGCAAAGACAGTTCGTACTGTCGCATCATCTTCAACATATTTGAAGCATTGGTGCAGAGTAGAGGGAACGATCCAGTTGGCATGGATCCATGGCCGTCCCAGCAGCAGGTTACATGATGTGTCAGCATCAATGACATAGCATGTCGCTTCTGACTTCAGACTCCCGATTCTGCAACGGAGTCGAATTTTCCCCAGTGGATGACTGCTCCCGGCGTTGAAACCGTATATTGTAGTAGTGGTTGCGGACAACCTGTACAATGGTATGCCGAGGAAGTAGAGAAGCCTTTTGGGGATGATGCTGAGTGCGGACCCCGGATCGACTTGTATTCTTTCGATGCACGTTGAACCGATATATCCGGTGTAGTACAGAGGTCGATCATGCTTGTTGTCTTTGAGAAGCATATCTTCCGCTGTGAATGTAATGGCAGGCACCTTTGATTGTGTATGATGACATTCTGGGCAAGGAGACTGAACGTCGTCGTTAGGGATCTCAGGCATGCATGTCAGAAAGGATTCTGAATTGGCTAGCGCATCCCTGAGTGCTTCTCTTGTCTCTTTTGAGAGGCGAAGGAGCTCGTGTATAGTGATACGAGCTGGGATATTGGCCAGCTGAGCCAATATGTCAAACCGAAAGGGCGTATCAAACCCTTGGCCTGGTGGTTTCTTCAACACGTGGTCGAATCGTACCTCTTTAGGCCTCTCTTTTCCCTTTGCTAGGATTGGAGTAGATGCTGGTGCTTGTACAGACGTCGTTTGCTGTTGTATCTCATCAGTAGACTTTTCATACTGCCTCAAGTATGATTTTCCGGATCGGGTGCCCGTCTGTTGAGGCTCATCGGCTTGCGCTGCGCAAGCATGCTTTTCTCCTTCGGAATCACTGAGGGAAGCCGATGTCAGATTGCTGTCGTCTGGCAGGATGGACATGACATTGCAAGACTTGCCCTTTGAGTTGGGCTCTTTCGAATCTCGCTGTATGTCTTGGACGAGGTCTGGATGTATCCACATGACTTCTCCTATCTCCAATGTTAAGGGAACAAGACCCTTATTGTTTTGAGCTGTAGCTGGAAGATGCTTGACTTCCAACCGTGGCGCAGGGACGGAATAAGTCCCGTCAGGAACTGTGACCTTCGGAGCTTTGCCGAACTCAAGAGTCACCATATTGGTAGTGACTTTCTTCTGCTCCGTCTTCAACGTCAGAACCCCGGCATCGACCAGGGCTTGTATTCTGTCCTTGAGGACATAGCACTTGTCAGTAGGATGGTGAATCATCCTATGGTAGAGACAATATTTAGGGTCGTTTGTGCGCCCTATCTCATTGGGACGCCGAGCATCTGGCAGCTTCATTTTGTTCCCTTTGTGGAGCAGATGGAATATCGTGACCACCTGATCGTCTTTGAAGGAGTACTGCTTTGGAGGGAACTTAGGCTCCTGATTGTTGAAGCCGCTCCTCTTGGCCTTTGACTGCACATCTCCGGATAACTCCACAGACAAAGTCTCTTTGCCTTTAGCTTGAGAAGATTGCGGTAGGTCGCTACGCCCTTTGTTGTTCACACCCCATTTGCCTCTAGGGGCGGATGGTTCGAACTTTTTAGCCGACTTCTCAGCTATCTCAGCTTGTTCGACCAATTCTTTTCAAGTGTGGGCTTTAACAGCCCCCATGCGAACTTCCACTTGGTTTAGGAAGTTGTGTCTGCATGTCTGTAAGAGCATGGGTAATGGCATCCCTGCTGGGCACATCAAGGATAAGTTTCTGAACCGTTCAATGTAGTCACGGACAGATTCGCCCTTCCTCTGCACAGTGGAGAGGAGTTTGTCCATGGTCACTTCGGTATCATCCTCATAGAAACGAGAGAGGAACCGAGTTTCCAGGTCGATCTAGGAGTTGATAGAGCCCGGGGGAAGACTGCGAAACCAGTCAAATGCCACCCCCTTTAAGGTGCCAATGAAAAGCCTAGCCATGACGGGGTCATTGCTTATAACATTACCAGTCTGAGACCGAAAATAGTAGATGTGCTGATTTGGCGAGCTCTTTCCATCATAGGTATGCAGTGTTGGCGGTTTGAACTTCAGTGGATATGGCACCGAATCCCACTCCAGCGGATAAGGACGGACTGCCCCTACCTTCTTTAATTCATCCCTCTAAGCTAGGGATGCGATTTGAGCTTGGAGGCCCTTAAGGACTTCGGCGTCTAAGGAAGAACCCTCTTTGGATTTCTCCGTCTTTGGCTGCTCATTGCTGAAGTGTTCCTCTTCATCGTGATTGCTCCCGGCATCATTGTTGTTCCGGTCACTGAGGAGTTGTGCGAGCATCTGTTGAATATTGTCCAAGGCTTCTTGCTGGGTTTTGGAAGTTTGCTCCTGAGCTTCGAGGCGCCGACGAAGGTCGTCGTTGACGTTATCAGCCATATTGACTGATGCCCTATCTGTTCGCACTGAGCTAACTGTCGCCGAAGAGGCGTACCCACTGTCTTCATCTTCTTCATCAGACCACTGGACTGATCCTCTCTTTGGTCGCGGCGAGGCCACTGCCATTGAAGAGGACGGTTGTTCATAAGTGTAGGGTATTGCCACCCTGGATCTGGTGTTTCGGAAAACACCTTCTTCATGCACCAAGACTTCGCCTAAGATTGGGCTGTAATCTGGATCTGGGGAGCTGTAGGGGATGTCGTCAGCTGTTTGTCTTCCCCTGCGCAGCTCTCGCCCTCTCCCAGTCATGTTGACGGATGCGGAGGGTAGATCTCGCGAGATGCTCCTTCTGCGATGCTTCATCGGGGCTTGTACCGATAGTCGATCAAAAACTGACCGTCGTCTTGGAGGCGTGGCGGGGATTGATCCCAGCCGGCAATGGACCGAGTGGAGTGTCACCAGCTGACATCCCACTTGTTGACAACAGGAGGAAGAGGTTTGTCTATCCGTCAACAATTTCCTCAAATCAGACCCGGTTGGGTCCCTGCAATCGAGCGCAAAGGCTCTTTTGGATCGCACATGGGACGATGTCCTGCTTCTTTTATCCCTGCAGATGGGATTAGCACTGAATAGTGCTTCGGTTCTAGCTTCGCGGTCACAAACCCTGCGCGTACGCTGTGGTGCAATAGCTTCGCTCATGAGAACGAGGCCGGCGCGAGGCGTTGCTGCTCTTGAATTGGGTGACGGTATAATTGCCGTCTTGATTTTATGATTGGAGCAGACAGGCATCTTGCCTTTTTCTTCGCGAAAGAAGCGCGGTTTAGGCGTAGCTATGCCTGAAGCTTCGGTCGGAGACTTCTGTTTAGGCTTCCATATCCGCCTTGGCAGAGGAGACTTAGGTTCGCAAGGAACCTGATTAGCCACACACGAGGCTGAGGGGTGTTGGCAGAACTCTGCTTCCGGTTTCTGATTTGAAACCTTGGTCGTGAACCCTCCTATGCTTCCGTGCTCGAAGCATTGGGCCACCCCAGAGAGGACTTCTTCAAATCTTCTTTGATCTAACTGAACCACCAAGTTCTCACAAGTAAAGGAATCAGACTGCGGACGTGCCTCCTTGTTGCGCCAAATAACCGCAGTAGGTTCGTAGAGAACCTTTTCAGTCTCCGCAGAGACTTTCCTTGAAGATTTAGCCAGAAAGGCTCTGGCTGCACCGGCTTTTCTGAATTCAGAGTTAGACCCGAAGGTCTGTTCGTCGCATTGCGACACTTGATTCTCGGCAGTGGAGAATATAGCCCCCAGCGGAGTCGTCATCTTGTTTTCCATTATGTTTGCAAAGGGGGAAAACTTACAATAAAAAGTTTGAGGAGCTAAATTACAAGTATTCTTAAAAAGATTACAAGTAGATCTCCTCAGAGATTCTGGAGAAGTGTGCCTATAGGAGTCTGGTCAGCGCGCGACCACTTTGTCCCTTTGACGATGCGAGCGATGAGATTCCCTTCTCGCCTGGTTCGGGGAATCAGAGAACAGAAGGTTGGTAGAACCCTCTTGCTGCTTCTCAAAATCGCCTTCAATAAGAAATTCCTTCTCGCCTTGTTCCGGAGATTCCTTGAGAAGAAGGACGATGTTAGGGTATCAACACCCTGATTAGAGAAAGCAATTCTCTAAAAGGTCTCTGAATTCGAGAGCGCACGGTGCTTTGTGAAGAAGTCTCTGCTTGTGGAGTCCTCTTTTTCTCCGATCAATTGATTCATCTTCTCTCCTTGTACCCCTGGCGGGTTATTTATAGGGAGAGCAAGGGTATAATCGTCCCTTGAAGATATGAAAACAGATTGAATCAAATCTGTTTAAATCTGGAAAGTAGCCTTGCTGCGAGGCTAGGATCAGCTTCTGCGAAGCTAGAATTGGCAGGTCGGTGGACCTTCTTGATCTGTTTTGATCCTTTCCATATCGTTGGAGGATTTCCCCTGATCTTCTTACTCGTTTTTAGAAGAGTCAAGAGATTGCGCCAATCAACTGCCAAATTTGATCTCTGATTTGATCTTAATTGGATTTGATCTGATTGGATCCGATCTCATCCGGAGATTTGATTGGTCAAAGGTTGATTGTAGTAGATTCATAACAGCGCTGCCCGTATTGAACTCGTAGCGGGGCTAGAGGCAGCTTTTGGCGAAGTCCGAAAGAAACCCTTTGGCGGAGCTGGAAGTCCCCTATGACGAAGTTGCGAGTTAGCTTCCTGGCGAGGCTTTGGATGGCTTCGAGGCGAAGTCGGCTGATATTAGCCTCTCAAGCGAGGCTATCCCTTTGGGCTCATGCGATGCTAAGTGCTAGCATCTTAGACCTGCTGAGGTCTGTTTAGAAACAATCCGGGTTCACTGTCTGCTTGCTGGATCAGTGGAGTCTAAGTTGCTTCCTTGTCCCTTAGAGATGGGTGAAAACTGGTCTTCAGCTCGTCTGTCACTTGTCTTTTGTAAATGTCAACAAGTTTAGACATTGTTCGGACCAATAAGAATCTTGTCTTTTTTAAGTGTCAACAATAACATAGGAGACTAGACCATGCTTCATTTGACCACCTATCCCAAATTAATTCTAAGAAATGTGAAAAGTATCTCTAGCTTAAAATTTAAAAAGGATCGCATTTGCGATGCTTGTCAACTTGAAAAATAAACCAAGTCCTCTTTCAAAACAATTAGGATATTATGACATCAAGACCTTTAGATTTGATACATATAGTCTTGTTTGGTTCAACTAAAACCAAAAGTCTTAATGGAATCGATTTGTTGTTGTTTAGTTGATAATTTTTTGAGATTTATATGAGTTTTTTTTAGAACATAAAGATGTAGCCTTTCGCATTTCAATGTTTTTAGAAAAGGGTTGAAAAAGAAAAGATTTTCTGATTTTGCGCAATAGGAGTGATAGAGGTGGTGAGTTCATAAACCACTCCTTTATTACTTATTGCGAAGAAAATGAAATCAAACATAAACTTTCATGTCCTAAAACTTCACAACAAAATAGTGTCATCAAAAGAAAGAATCATACTCTCCAAGAGATGACTAGGATAATGATTACTGAATACAGACTCTTTCAATATTAATGGGTCGAGGCGGTAAATGCCTTATGTTACATATCAAATAGAATTTATTTTTGTAAAAATACTTCTAAAACCCCTTTTGAGATATATTATTTGAGAAAATCAAATATTCATATTGTAGAGTTTTTAGTTGTAAATATTTTATTTTGAACACTAAGGACAATATAGGTAAATTTGATGCCAAGTCTTATAATGCTATATTTGTTAGATATTCAAATACTAGTAAGACATATATAGTCTTCAATAGGACAACTTTGACTATTGAAGAGTCTAAGCATGTTAAGTTTGAGGAATCTAATGCTCTTGTGAAAAATATCATAGAGATTGATTTCTTAGGTGAAGACATGGAGAAGATAACTTTGAAAGTCTCACCATTGCAAGAAAATAAAAACCCAAAGGATGATGAACATGGTGAAGCTCAAAATGTTAAAGTGGAGCAAATTCAGCGACTTTTGAAGGATTGGAGATACGCAACAATTCATTCCAAAGGCCTCATCTTAGGTGATGTATCCAAGGGGGTAACTACTCGCTCCAAACTTCTAGATATTTGTACCCATGTTGCATTCTTATCACACATTGAGCCCAATAATATCCTTGAGGCCAAGGCGACTTATATTGGTTACTTGCAATGCAAGAAGAGCTCAATTGATTTGAGCGTAATTAAGTTTGACATCTTGTTTCTAGGCCCCCGTGATAGGCCAACTATTGCCACTAAATGAATCTTTAGGAATAAGTTGGATGAGTCAAAAAATGTAATTAGTAATAAAGTTAAGCTAATGGCCTAAGGCTACACCCAAATCAAATGCATCAATTTTGAGAAAACCTTTATACCCGTAGCACGGCTCGAAGCCATACGAATGCCCCCTGCATTTTCCTCTTTTAATGATTTCAAGCTTTTTCAAATAGATGTTAAAAATGCATTTTTGAATGGCTTAATTGAAGAGGAGGTGTATGTTGAACAACCCCCCTAGTTTGTTAATCTTACACATCTGGATTTTGTTTTCAGACTTGAAAAGGCTTTAAATGGTTTAAAACAAGCGCCAAGAGCTTGGTACGAAAGACTTAGTTGTTTTCTTATTGAAAATAATTTTGTTAAAGATAAAGTTAATACCATATTATTTACAAAGCATGTAGATAATAATATCTTGATAGTGCAAATATATGTTAATGATATCATTTTTGGATCCACTAATAAAAAAATTTGTAAGGATTTTGAATCAGCATAAAGAAAGAGTTCAAAATGAGTATAATGAGAGAGCTCAACTATTTCAATGGACTCCAACTCAAGCAAAAGAGTGATGCGCTTTTCGTCAATCAAGCCAAGTACACAAGAGAGCTTATAAAAAAAAATAGGTTAGAAGATTCGAAGATTAGCAAAACTCCCAAAGTTACCACAATCAAGCTTGACAAGGATAAGTAAGGTAAAAATATTGACATTAACATGTATCGTATTATAATTTGTAGTTTATTTTACTTGACGGCAAGTAGGCTGAACATTATGTTTAGAGTTTGTTTGTGTGATAGATTTCAATTTTGTTCTAAAGAGTCTCATTTGATTGCGATAAATTGAATTATTAAATATCTTAAGGGCACTATGGGAATGAGCTTGTAGTATCTGAAAATCAGACAATTCTCTATGATAAATTATTCTAATGCCGACTATACCGGTTATAGAGTGGATAGGAGGAAGAGCACTAGTGAAACTTATCAATTTCTTGAAAATTAACTCGTTTCATGGTCTTTCAAGAAACAAAATTTGTAACCCTCTTAACCGCTGAGGCAGAGTGTGTTGCGACCGGGGCTTATTGTGCGCAAATTCTTTGGATGAAACATACTCTTCTTGATTATGATTTGCATTATGATTATATAAAATATATTATGATAATACTAGTACTATTCATATGACTAAGAATGTAAATCAACATAGTAAGACCAAGCATATAAAGTTTCAATATCACTTTCTTATAAACCATTATGAGAAAGGAGATATTGAATTCACAATGTTTTTACTGATTTTTAATTGGCCCATATTTTTACTAAACTTCTTGACTACAATAGATTTCTTTCATTTATTAAATGTTTGTATGATGAATATATAATATTTTAAGTTTATGAGTTTTCTTGATTTTATGAGTTTTACATCATTTTTCATAAAAATTTTCAATTGAGTTGAGTATTTGTTTCAATTGGTATTATATAAATTCTCAAGTGATCTATTTTCAATTGGTATTTATATTTTCAAAGTTGGTGTCCTCTTTTTGATATTTGACAAAAAGGGAGAGAAGTAGTTTTGAGTTATTTGTTTAAGATTGATAAGTATTTTGAGTTATTTGTTTAAGACTTACATGCAATTACCTCTTATACATTCTCATGAGTGTATGCAATGTTTAATTATTGATATCTTATTCTTTATTGCATACTTGTTTTTAGTGGTTGGAGACATGGAAGTAGGTTGACCCGTTTGTGCATAATATTCTATATTGCAAAATTCATATTTATTTATATGCATGCGACTTACTTGTTATTGCTATATCTTTTAGTCATGTATGATTGAATTTAATATCTAAACATCATTTCAAGGGGAACTTTCCAAATTATCTATTTCATTTATTTTAAATAACTCATGTGTTTTATCATCATCAAAAGGGGGAGATTGTTGGTCCAAGGGTGCAATCCTCGATTTTATTTTGAAAATTACATATAACATGAAGTCATTTAGTACTAATCAAGTTTTAGTGTCTAAGCTTACTGGGTTCAAAAGAAAAGATTTAGTATTCCTCAAAAAGGAAGGTTTTGAAGTGATCAAGTTGACTCAAGGAAGGGATTCAAGCTTGGACGATCAAAACGTGAATTTTAAAGAAACCTTCTTTATAAAGACCTGAAGAGAGCATAACCCTTTGTAATAAATTAGAATGCTTAAGTTTTTTGTGTTGAATTGATGCTCAAGATTCACTCATACTTGCATAAGATATCTTTTGCTAAACTTATACAAAAAATTGTTTTAAAAATGTTTCAAAAAATACTATGTTTTTTTGTCTCTGACTGTAGACAACTCAATAGAAGTTGTGGACAGACCCTGAGAGGGGGCTGTTGACAGGGTTTTGCATAGAGTGAGGTTCTCAGTGTTTTGGAGTTGGTTGTCGGCAGTCCTCTTCAGCTGTCGAAAGCTGATACATTACTATTACAGTCAGCTGTCAACATGTATATTAGGTTGTCGACAGGTGAGCTCCACAACGACCAAAAACATGATCACTGCACACTAGGTTGTCGACAACCCACTAGGACTGTTGATAGCTTTACTGTGCCATTTACGCCAAATTTCAAATAAAATGTGATTTTCTCTATTCAAACTATTTTGTCTTATTCCCAAACGTGTATATTTCACTTTATTAGTAATATATCAGTATTTTAATGACTGGCTTAGATCTTTAATTATATTTACACATCGCCTATATATATGGGTCATTGTAGGTAGTAGTTTTCAACAAGTTTTGATGTAAGTTTTTGAAATCAAAATTTTTAAAGAAAAATCAAGTTTTTTTCTTTCAAGTTTCAAGTGTCAAGAGCTGTCAAAATCAAATCATTCTCCGCAAGTTTTAAGCTCTCAAGTTCAATTTTCTCAACTGATTTTTCTCTCATAAACTTCTTGAGCTTCATTTCTCCACTCAAAACTCTAGAAATTTGTAAAGAAAAAGTTTGTGACCTTTGTGGTTACCTAGAGCTTGTAAATTTCATTGGCTTAGTACTGCCTCTTGTGTAGAGGATTGAAAGTTGTAGTTGTGTACTCCGGGTTTTGTGCAGACCTTACAGGTATTGTACCTTTGTGGTGATTCTTAGTGGATAGTGAACCTTCACGCGGTGAAGGCGAGGACGTAGAGCAAGTTGCTCGAACCTCAAAACAAACAACTTCTATTTGCGATTGCCTTATCTCTTATTCTTATTTTTATTTTCATTATTCTACTTGTGCTCAAACTTGCTACTTTTATTCTTGCTACTATATTGTATTTGTATTATTACATTGCTATTGATGTTGGACTATCAGTTTTTTCTCATATAAATAAGAAAGCAATTGTGCACCTCAACTCTTATCTAGAGAAATTAAGAGGAGAAGTTCTAAAGCCCTTGATTGGAAATCCGGCATCACTTCTTATTTTGAGTTGACCATTTTGATTGTTTACTTTAAATTGTTATATTCCATTTTAGATTAGCATTATCACCTATTCACCCCCTCAAGGTGATTTTCAGGAAGCCCCCACTCGAGAACTATTACACAAGCATCTGCCTTCAGGCACTCTCTAGCTCATCCCTAATTGGGTATTTGCCCTCCAGAACGTTCATCCCCAATCAGGCAACTGTCGTCCTTATTCTCTAACTGGGTAACTACCCTCAGGAAGGCTCATTCCCATTCAGGCAACTACCACATTTACAACTCATCCCCAGTGAACAGCTACCACCTAAAGGTTCATTCCCACCAGGCAACTGTCATGGCTCATCCCCAATTGAACAACTACTGTCTGGAAGGTTCATCGTTAATTGAGCTACTACCAATTTGTCTTTGTTTCGAGGAAGAAAGCCTCTACTCGAGAATCATGGTACAAAAACCTATATCTGGGTTTCAAAGACTCATCCTCAATTAGGCAACTGCCCCCGGAAGGTTTATCCCTAATTTAGCAAATGCCTATCCAGCTCCTTTGCTGAGGGTTCGCTTACACGAAATCCTATGCTCGTGTGTTCCGAGGAAGGGAAGCCCCCACTCGAGAGCCACAAGCACGAACATCAGCTTCCGAGCTCCCTTCGGCTCTCACCTTCTAGTTAGGTAGCCATCCAGACAGTTCATCTCCACGACTGAAGTCCTCACTTCACTCGGAGGTCAGAGTCTAACGACCCAGTCCATCTCTGTGACTGAAGTCCTCAGTTCACTCGGAGATCAAATGTCTATACGCTCAGAGATGAAGACACCATCTGGAGACGATAACGCAGACAAATTACATTCTTGCCGTCCGGAAGTCAGGCCTCCAAAGGGGTATGATCATTCCACAGTACAAATCAGGCAAGATCTAAATAACTTAATCATTTTCATTATGAAACACATGCAATTACATTTCATTATGTCATTACATCTGATAAGTGGAATACATGAAATTACTTTACATCTCTATGTTTATTTTTGAAAAAGAAATACAGGTTATCTGGGAACATGTCTTGCCATTATTTACAAACCCCCAATACAAAAACAACAAATAATTATTCGTCTGAGGAGATCTTTTGGGGGCGATCTTCTTTCCTCATCAACGTCATGACTCATGAGCAGGCAGCTATATACCTCGACAGCAGCTCACATGCCTTCGGCTCCAAGGCAACCAGACCACCACCGCTTATAGCGATGGTCACCAAGAAGCCCTCTAGGAGTGAGGTAGCGACATCCGACCATACTGATCTTGGCTAACACACCAGAAGGAGAAGATAACCTTCTTTCTCTTCAGTGTTCTGAGAAAGAGGATCATGCTTCGAGGTGAGAGGCAAATCACCAGCACACCCGACCGAAGTGACCCACTTCTTCCTTCCTCATAGTCCTATATGGAGGGAGAGATTCTTTAGAATGATCCTCATCACTTAAAATCGGGCGATTTGAAACCATATTATTGGCTCCAATCGAAGCGTGTCGCCATGCAACCGCTTCCTGTAGTGGAGCTCTGTCATAACGGCTGATATATTATGATAGACTCATTACAATGACTGAAAAATTGCCCAACCAGACTCCCAAACAACCGAGACTCGATCACTATCCTCTCCATTTTTCTTTCTCCATCTGATGAAGAGAAGAAAATGATACATGGTGACTCGACAAGAGAACAAAGGAAGAATTCAAAAACAGATTACTCAGATAGAAGGCCACTTCCACCCTAAGGAATCCTGCCTATTTATAGATGGAGGAGGAGCCAAATCGTCTCCAGTTCAAATTTGTGATCTCCAAAAAGTCTGTTCACATTCATAAAATTTTAGACGACGAAAGAGACCTGATATCAACTGTTGCTTCCCCTTGATCTCAGTCATCATGGCGTCAGTATCTGAAGGGACACCAGTTACCAATTTTAAGAAGCCAGATCAATTGGCGCGCCAGCTATCAGCCAACAACATAATCTCCGTATCAATCCAGAAGATCTGCATTAATAATCCAGTTCTTCCCCTTCTCATAAGCATCAAGTCAAGCCTAAGGCACCGAGTGATCACTCACCAACTTCGCTTTCCTGACTTATCTTTCGCATGCCCCATAGGAAAGAGCGGGAGCATCTGTAGCGGATAAAATTTGACCCTCACAGGATGATGACACGTGTCCTAGCAATCAGGAGCCTCTGTCACTCCGGAGCCATTCCAAACGTCGTTCTTCTCTCCAAGGACGCTTCCATTCCGACAGCTTCGATGCTCTCAGCTATATCGAAGCTTCCCAAATATTGGAGACTTCAGCACCACCCAAGACAACTTCGGTAACAAATCATCATCGATCTCCGCCTTCAGTTACGCAGCCTGATCTTTTTCCACGTTCATAACGTGAAACATCATCCAGCCTGAGCAGTTATGGACAGAGATTGATTTTACTACATGCAATCCTAACAATCAAGCGCCAATTATTATGGCTGTTACAACAAATCTACATGTGCAGATCATGTGGTTACGAGGATCACGCCCGTACCATCTACCCCATGCATACAGATCAAATTGAGTATTAATAGACTTGCTCTTTGATCGGGGAAAGCCGTGCACGAAAAGTGTATGTTTTGAAATCAATAGTTATAAGTGCGTGCTTTGGCTTCCTCGATACTCCGTTATAGCAAAGAGGCTAAACGAGTCGAATCCACAAGTACGAGAGGCGATAGAAGATTACACGGTATGTTCACGTGTATGTTAAGTGTTTTTCAATGTTTGAAAGAATGAAAAAAAAAAGAAAACAAAGAATGAAAAGAGAAGTACGGTGAAAACAAAGAAGTGAGAAACACAGAAGAATGGAAATTTGCGATTTTTAATATATTTCTAAAATAAAGTAAAAAGAAAAAGAAAACTCATGGCTACTAATTACTAATGGCTCCACTAATCATGCTAACCTCTTAGTGATAGTTGCCTCACATGTATCCCTGACCATCACTAGTCTTTGGTTCAAGAGCGTTTCAAAGCATGATCTATACATAACTTTCACATCCAAACTCAACAAAACAAGTGCAAGTTACACTTAAACCATCAAAACTAAATAAGAGTAAGCATGAAGTAAAGTAATGTTAGCTTGTTAGAGAGTTATGATGTTAGAGTGTTAGAATCCATCATCATGAGCCATCAATGACTCTTGCAAGAGTAAAGCCAAGTAGAGGCTATTAGATTCATGTGGATTATCAAGTAAGAAATTAGCAAGTTAATAGTTAGTAGTTAGTTGCCATGAGAGAAAATTAGCTAAACATGTAAAAGGGGTTAGAGAGAAGAAAACAAAGAGAGATAAAGAGAGAACCTTTCATAAATTGTCACCTTCCATTATAAGAACTATTGCTTTCCGCCCATGAACTACTCTCTCTCTCCTATTACAAGATCTACAAAAACGGAAAATACAAGGGAGGAAGAACAACAACTAAACTAAACTACCCTAAACTACAACAAGAGGAAAACCCTAAAAACTAACCTAAAAACACATCAAAACTCCTCCCTCTCGATGCTCTGGAAAGCCCCAAGTATTTATAGGCGAAGAGGGGTACCAGGGACAGTGTATGGAGCCGCGGAAACGTGGCTATGGCTGCGTTTTCGCGGCCATACTATGGTCGCATGCGCGGCGCCGCCTGTCACGCGATGTCATGTCGCCCCTCTGTCGGTTGTACTTGCTGATTTTCAGATTTAAGCTCCTGGTTTTGACGAAATCACTCTCCAAAGTCAATGGCTATCTTAGTAGGCTTTTAATCACCAATTAAATGGTAATTTTGGGTCTTTTTCTTCATTTCATGCCATGGACATAGAAACATAAAAGAGAGGTATTATTAGCAGAATTTAATATTAAATAAATGTGAAGATGTGGTATAAAATATGTAGTTTTAGAGACTAATCACACCCCCACACTTATCTTTTTCTCGTCCCGAGCAAAACAAAAACTAAGAAAATTATTACACCACTTTCGCAGGTGACGCGATTGCACTGAGCATGTGCAACAAGCCATTAAACCTTTAGGTTTCTCCTAAAGAAGAAGTTTTGTCTCCTGAGGGTTTTCAGCGGATTACACCCACAAAATCCATAAAAGAAAGAAATCAAATGTTAGTATTTTGAAAACATATTTTGAAATAGAGAAAAATGTTGAAGTATTTTTGTGAAAGTTTAAGTGATCTAAGGTCATATATTAACCATAAATTATTCTTCCTTAAACTAAGTCAAAATGTAAAATTTTGTTATAAATTAAATGTAAGAATTTAAAATTGAATTGATTCTTTGATCTTTCTTAAACTCTTAGAAAAATACGCACTTTGTGAATTGCGAAGAGTTTTGGGATATTGACTCAAACTTTCATGCCATTGATTTGTATTAAATTTTTTCTTCCCTTAGTTTTCTTCGGCTTTCTAGCTTTCCCGGGTAGTGAGCCTTTAGCCGGTGACTCCCAAACAAGATAGTTTTAGGGCACCAGATGAGAAAACATCGCTCGGACTTAAGGACTCGAGTAAACAAGGCTACAGAACTAAAGGAGATTATTTTGTTTTTGTCCACCATTTTACGTATGTATAATCATGCTTCATGAGGCATAATTACCCAACTTCAATAAGTGATTTTTATTATCATCATTTTTTCCATTTTTATATATATATTTTATGAAATTTTCAGTCTTTGTTTCAATCCCAAAAAATTGTGTAAGTGTGAAGTGCATAAATTTAAGGCAAAAAATTCAAGATCAAATTAACTTTTCAATCTTACTTCCTTATCTTAAAATTTAAACAAGATCTATTATTTTGACTCATTTAAAAATTCATAATTTTAGGTCTTCCTAATTCCTAAGATAATCTTAAATTTCTTAAAAATGGATCAAAACTATTTCTCTTAATTAAAAAGTTTTGTAAAAAGAAAAGAAAAGAGTTTCTATACAAAATAAAAATTTAAAAATTTCCTAAAAAGAAGTGTAAAAGAAAGAAAATTTAAACCCTCCCCCACACTTATCTCATGCATTGTCCTCAATGCATCGTGAATGTGTATATACACGAAACAAATGAAAAGGGAAGGAAAATTACCTCATGGTGGTGGTTTGATTGGGCCAAACATTGCTACCCAATCAAAAAATCGTGGATCTTGCAGGAACCTACCAGTGACCTCTCTAATACAACCCAGTAAAATATTGGAGAACTGTATAATCTTACTAAAAAAATTACCCCCATCCAATTTTCTAAATTTTAAAAATAATTACTGAGTCATTTTCTTCAACATCCTTGTCTAACAATGAAGTGTTATTTTGGGAGATGATTGATTTGGATTCAAATGGAACAGAATAAAAATCGATGTCGACTCGAAATTTTGACTCATATCAAGTCAAGATTCAAAGATGAGAGTCGAAATTGGTTCAAATGGGGTCCAAACCAAAGAATTAATGTTCACAAACTGTCCCCATCAATGAAGTGTAATCTTAAGATATTGGTGTATCAATTTCACAGAGTACTGGTACAGGATTCAATGTTGACTCTGGAATAGAGAAAAAATCTGGTAAAGATACCAGAGTCATTATTGAATAAAAAAGTTAAATGGAATCACTAATTTGAGGCTCATGATCACCTTCATATTCAATTTCAATTTCAGGAAAGGGATAACTTGCCAAACTATCAAGAATTTGATGTTGGTCAAGTTCACGTTGGTGTGATGAAATTGAAGCTGAATTTTCAAAATGACATGATTCTTGGGTCCAATCGGTAGAGTCAGAGATATAAGAATTGGTCAAAAGTTGACAAGAAAGACTTTCCTCGCTCTCATTGATCAAATCGCTCATTATTGAGTCTAACCTACTGATAGGCCAGTAACAGAATTTTGAGTCTGAATCATGTATTCCATACTTTTTGTAATTGGTTTTTCTTGAAAAGGTGCGCATGGAAGTTGATTTTGAGAATTGTAGTGAAATTGTGAGTCCATCAGATTTTGCGATTGTTGCTCGGACTCACGCAAGAGCTCCATACTTAAGTCCAGGATTGATGGTTGTTCATTTGAATTGGTGCGACTGGAAAAGATGAGCATGACTCTTGAAATTTTGGTTGAGATGATGAGCATGACTCTTGAAATTTTGGTTGAGATGATGAGTTTAATATATTTTGAATTTGTTGCGCCATTTCACAACAGACTTCCAAATGCTTTTCTATCTCAGAATTTTTTTCAATTGGATGTTCTAGAAAAGGAGTATATGGAGTTTGATTTGGAAAAGATTGTGAATTGAGTAAATTTTGAATTTGTTGTCGGGACTCAAGTATGGCTTCCATACTCCTTTCCAAATTAGATTTTTCTTCGGTTGGTGGAACGGGAAAATGAGTATATGAATCAAAATGGGGGAATGAATATTGTAAAAATTATGGACAAGGTGGTTGAAAATTTGACTCCCATGAACTCTGTGAAGTGTGAAAATTATTTGAAAATTATAGTCATAGGATTGGGAATACGGGTCATATTGAGTCGGATAATCCTAAACCAGCATATATGGTTAGATCATGTTGTACATAGCCGGGTCGGAGTTATCTGAGTCAAATAAGGTCGGGGTGAAATATGGATTCATATTAGGATTGAAAAAATTGTTGTTAAAATCCATTTCACAATTTACAAAAAAGAAACAAACAAACACAAATAAATAAAGAAAAAGAAAAAGAAAATAAGCCTATGCTAGGGTTGACTTAAACCTAGACGACTCCTAACTGGTTAGACTATCCACAGGGGGTATATTATCGGAATCTGACAACGAGTTAATCGACCAAGTAGGGACAAGATCAGTGGGAGGTATCCGTGCCGGAGCAACGGGCCTAATTATGCCAAAATACTGTTCTTTGAGGTTTCGCCTCTCAATCCCCAACCTTCGACACCGATTTGACAAAAGTCAACTTTTAGCAACTTCCCCCTTAGGTCAATCCCCTAAATGAGTCTGAGATGTCCCTAGTGGCCAACGTCTAGTAAGTATTATTTAGGCTTGGGTTGTGTGAGTGGGGAGGTGATTTTTGGGCTGAGGAAGGGTGATGACTTCCCCACCTTATATTGTATTGGGTATACCCTTAAGTTCAATTCGTGCAAGTGTGCAATATAGATAAGATGAACACACAAAGAGAGTAAATCACCCACGTGTTTGTTCTAACTATATGCAATGCAATATGTACGCTACCGTCAAGATCACAACAACACAAGAATAAAATGCAGTATATTAGAATTGAAATAGACACGTGCATAGATGTAAATGTCTAAACCATTTTAAAACATCCAATTATCGTATTTTAGTTCTTAAAATTATTACAGTGCACAGGTAATATAAACAAAAAGTAGCAGCAGAATAAAATAATATACAAGAATTTATCCAACCACACAAAAGCAAATGTGGACTTCTGCAATGCTAAAACTTTAACCTGCACATCAAAAAAATAAAGAAGAAAAGTTAACAAAAATATGAAATCAAACCGTTCCCATCCCCGGCAACGGCGCCAAAATTTGATGGGGAAAAATTGTGCACGAAAAGTGTATGTTTTGAAATCAATAGTTATAAGTGCGTGCTTTGGCTTACTTAATACTTCCATTATAGCATAGAGGCTAAACGAGTCGAATTCACAAGGACGGGAGACGATAGAAGCTTACACAGTATGTTCACATGTATGTTAAGTGTTCTTCAATGTTTAAAAGAATGAAAAAAAGAAACCAAAGAATGAAAAGAGAAGTATGGTGAAAACAAAGAAGTGAGAAACATAGAAGAATGGATATATGTGGTTTTTGATATATTTCTAAAACAAAGTAAAAAGGAAAAGAAAACTCATGGCTACTAATTACTAATGGCTCCACTAATCATGCTAACCTCTTAGTGATAGTTACCTCACATGTATCCTTGGCCATCACTAGTCCTTGGTTTAAGAGCGTTTCAAAGCATGATCTATACATAACTTTCACATCCAAATTCAACAAAATAAGTGCAAGCTACACTTAAACCATCAAAACTAAATAAGAGTAAGCATGGAGTAAAGTAATGTTAGCTTATTAGAGAGTTATGATGTTAGAGTGTTAGAATCCATCATCATGAGCCATCAATGGCTCTTGCAAGAGCAAAGCCAAATAGAGGCTATTAGATTCATGTGGATTATCAAGTAAGAAGTTAGCAATTTAGTAGTTAGTAGTTAGTTGTCATGAGAGAAAATTAGCTAAACATGTAAAATGGGTTAGAGAGAAAAAAACAAAGAGAGATAAAGAGAGAACCTTTAATAGATTGTCACCTTCAATTACAAGAACTATTGCTTTCCACCCATGAACTACTCTCTCTTTCCCCTATTACAAGATCTACAAAAACGGAAAATACAAGGTAGGAAGAAGAACAACAACTAGACTAAACTACCCTAAACTACAATTGGAGGAAAACCCTAAAAACTAAGCTAAAAACACATCAAAACTCCTCCCTCTCGATGCTCTGGAAAGCCCCAGGTATTTATAGGCGAAGAGGGGTACTAGGGACAGTGTACGGAGCCGCGCGTCAAATACGGAGCCGCGTTTTCGCGGCCATACTGTGGCTGTGCCGCGGAACCGCTTGTCACGCCTGTCATTTCGCCCCACTGTCGGTTATACTTGCTGATTTCTGGATTTGGGCCCCTGATTTTGACGAAACCACCCTCCAAAGTCAATGGTTATTTTAGTAGGCTTTTAATCACCAATTAAATGGTGATTTTAGATCTTCTTCTTCATTTCATGTTATGGACCTAGAAACATACAAAAGAGATATTATTAGCAGAATTTAATATTAAATAAATGTGAAGATGTGATATGAAATATGCAGTTTTAGAGACTAATCACTCTTCCAGCAAGAAGGGAGACGCCTTTTCCTTTTTACAATTAAGCCTCGCACTAAGACTCTGACATACAATCTATGTAAATCTTGCAACCAATGAATTATAGTGGATTCTTCTCCTCCTCCATGTGTTTTTTTCTCAATTTTGTGTTTCCACCTAAAAAATCTTGTGTCTTTCCTTTTTTGTGCTATGTATTACTTTTATTCACACACTCCCCACTTCTCTACTCTCGCTTGTGGTGTGAATTGATCATCTGATCGCTCACGGTGGAAAATCTTTGCCACATTTGTCCATAGGTGTCAACTAAGCAATGTGAATGAAATTTTAGGGTTATTATGAATAGAAGTTTTTAAGGTTTTTTGGAGGAATGAAAGGAGTTGGAAGGAAGAGGAAAGTTGTGGTTGAGTGCTTTAATCAAATAGGTTGGGTGCCTTGATCAATTTAAAGCGAAAGTGTTTGAATTCTTGCAATTTTATGAAACTTAAATGGTAATATTGCTTTTTATCTAAGGGTATAACTGTCAACAAAAAAAATTTGAAAATTGAGCGGGTGGTTTAATGAGGGAAACGAATATTGCCACCCAAAAGATGTGGAAGGCACCGACTATATATTTACAAGAGTGCTATTATTTTTTTGGACAAAGTTACCCTCTTGGAAACATCTAAAATGCCCTTCTCTCTTTCTCCTTTCCTGGCCTCCCATCCCCTCCCCTCCCCTCCACCCGACAAATGGCGACGAGCGTCCCCTGACCTCTCCTACCTCCGCTCGCCTCCCCATCCCTCCCCCTCCCTTCCCCTCCCCGTTCGCCTCCCTATCCCCCCGGGATGCCAGTTTTATTCAGCCAACCGTTTAACCGAACAGTCACAATTAGGGGGGGTCGTCTGGAAGAAAGAGAAGTGTGGCGGGGATGGGTGGCGGGGATGGGGTGGGAGGGATGGCGGGAACGGGAGAGGGGGAAGGGAGGGGGAGGTCATCAGGGAGGAGGGACATCAAGGGGGACGAGGCAAGCAATTAGGCGGGGCGGGGCGGGGCGGGGCGGGGGATTGGGGGGAGGACAATTTTGTCTTTTTTTTTTAAATTTTGTAGTGCTTTTACATATTCCTCTTTTCAAAATGATGGATGTCTTGCTCTAGAGCGGTGCCTCCGTTTTTTTTTTTTGGGTGGCAATATCTGTTCCCCTTGATGAGTTTCGTGGGTGCCTGTCTCCGCACTCCAACCGTTGCCAGACGCCTTGATTGGAAAAGACTGGAATCCACGTGAGAATTTGCACGTGCATAAATTAGTTACATTTTACCCTCAGAATTTATTCCCTCATTTAATCTCGCGTTCTTTCGGATGGCCATCTCTCTCCTCTGTCTCACTCTCTCACCTCAGAACCCTAGAGCGATCTGATCCTCAAATTGAGTTCGATTTCCAAGAAAACCCTAGCGATCTGAGATCTCCGATCCTTCTTACTCACCCAAATATCAAGTAAGTCCTTAATTCATAGTCGAACTGCGATTATTATGGAGTCATTTCCCTGGTTTTTATTATTATTGTTTTTATTTGGTATCTTAAGTCCAATCAAGCAATTTCTGGAAAGTTTCTGCATAAATTATTTCTTTTTGAATATATCTGCTAGATCTCCAAGCTTTTCGTCTCCCACCCCCCACCCCCAAACCCCCCCACAAAAAAAATAAATAAACAATTGATCTCAATTGTTGAAGTGTTTTTCTCTGGGCAAACTTTGTCAAAAGTTTTCATCTGATCGGTGTTCATTGTGCTTAAAAGCAGGGAATTAGAATTAAAGGATAATGAAAATGAATAACTCGCGAATTGAGGTGGAATATCAAAATAGTAATGAATCTAAATTCATACACGAAAGTATCAGCATTATAACACTGACAATCAATCCAAATTTGACGTGGCTATGATTTGTATTCAATTTGGCTCGACTCTCCATCTCTACTGGGAAAATTCATGTCTTTTAATATATTGTATTAGGATAATCTGTATCAAGTTTAGGTCTGTGTTGATCTCTTTGTTTGTTGTGCCAAAACTGGTTCTTTGCGTCCTATGTCATATGTTTTCTCATCTGGAATGTGATGGAAATTTAGGCGGTGAGTATGTCGACTCCTGCAAGGAAGAGACTGATGAGGGACTTTAAGAGATTGCAGCAAGACCCCCCGGCAGGTATCAGCGGGGCTCCCCAGGACAATAATATAATGCTCTGGAATGCCGTGATATTTGGGTATGTTTTCAAGGGAGAGACTGATAAATACTTTGTTGTTATTGCTGTAGTTGCAATTAACTCTCTGGTGTATGATACTGCATAATTTTGCTGATTGTTGATGCTTATTCAGTTATTTGATTGGATTGCAGCCCTGATGACACTCCTTGGGATGGAGGTGAGGCAATTTAAGTGTGCACGCTATGTTTGGACCGGAAGAGCTACTTGTTCATCGTCTCACTGTCATTACTGTGGATATTCATTTTGTGATTGTTAAAGTTTCCTGCAATAGTTACTCCATGTTTTCATTTTTTTTATTTTGAAAAATATGTGGTTACCAAGATTGTTTTTGTTGCTCATTGTAGTTTACTTATGGTCATTCATCACACACATGCTTCATTTTAATTCAGATGCCTATCATGACATGCTCAATTATTTGGGATTTTTTGGTGCTTTGCACTTCTATTGCCAATTGACATAATTTGTTTGCTAAGATACTATAAGTGAATTGAGATGACTCATATTAAGCTATCACTTTTATGCCATTTCTTGTTGTGGTGGGGATTTTCCGTCATAGATGATTAGACGCTTCCGATTGATCCTGCCAAAAATATAGAAAAAAGGAGAACATCTTTCAGGTCAGGAGCACCAGTGTGGTGCTGACCAAAGACCCTTGGGCGTGAGAATGAGAATCCTCATTTTGAGTAGAGGCAAGCGAAAGCGTACTCGTGTAGTTTTTTCGATGATAATCAGAAGCTAACCTCTTTCTCCATGGAGATTGAGGTATAAATTTCCTGTTGGATTTGTAATTGATGGTGCCAATATTTCGGATCTCAATAACTGCATGTTTTTCACATTGTGATTTTCTCATAACCGCCTAGATCGCATTACTTGATCATTGGGATCATTATACATAGTTATCTGTCACTATCCATAACACCCCGCATTGAAGTAGGGGCATTATAACATTTAGTATGTGGGGATGATCTGGCGGTATAACTGAATTCGTGGATCGCGGGGATCGTACTGTTAAGTTGTAATAAGCGCAGAGGCGGCAGTCTTCATGGAGGGGGAGGCTGGGGCCCTCAACTAGGGGGCAACCTCGTCCGAGTTGAGCATCCATAGTGGATGATCGTCGATCATTGGGGTCCCGTAAAGGGACCTGATAGTCGCGGATACGTGTAGGTAGCTCGAGATGTGTATGGGCTCGGGACAAGACCCGAGACTTTCTCCTTGGGCCTATACTAGGCCTGCTGACATGTTAGGTTCGCTGGTCGCTTGGGACACTTCTGGCGCAGCGGGACACGTGTCGTGATTTTGATAAGAGTCAAAATCCGACCACTAGCCTTCCATTCCACATCCTTACACATGCAACAATCTTTTTGCATAAATCATTTTCCCTTGTGTTTGTAACTTCAACACATCAAAGTTTGCAAATCGACAGATGCGATGATCCAAATTTAGTGGATTTAAAACTTAATTTATAGGTTTCTGATTTTAGGCTCAAATTGACAATCATTGTGTTGGAGAACTTAAGAGGAGGAACAACAGAAAGGTAGAAATGTTCAATATCTGTCCAATTGTACTAAAATTGGAATGTATTCTCAATTTCCGTCAAAGGGTACAATAATGAAAGCCATCAAGCCTTAATCTAGGCCTAAAATCTCCTTGGAGCCCCCGTCAGACTTGATATAGATCTTATCACATAGTGAAAGTCTTTGCATCTATAACAGCAGGGAGAGGTAGAAAGATCCAAGATATGTCCAAATTCTACAAAAAAACTGGAAACCTCCCAATGTATTCCCGATTTTCCTGAAAGGGTACAATAATGAAAGCCATTATGCCATTAATATATGCTTAAAATCTCCTTGGAGCCCACCAGAGTTGATATAGATTGCATCAAATAATGCAAGTCTTTGCATCTATATATACGCCCAAAACTTATAACAAAAGAACTAAGGTGAAACACATTAATTCCTTTGGTCCTGCTACATCAATTTTTGGCATGACTACTTATTGGCTTGGCATTGATGGATTTTTTTCATATATCCATCGCATAGGTTTTTCCAAAGCAAATGTTCAAATCTGAAAGAAAAAAACAAGTTATTGAAAGGAAGCTATGGCTTCTATTAGAGCCTCTAACGGAATCATTCATCATCACCACATTATAAGAACTGTGCCATGTCTCCGTGTCCTTGTGGTGTCATATTCGTGGCCTGTGTCCATGTCCATACTTCATAAGATCTTATAGTGGAAGAATTATTGTTCTTACCAGCTAGGTTTTTCCAATCAAAATTGTCTTAGGCTTAGCTATGGGCCCGACTTTGATTTTAGAAGGTTCATTAGAATGATTGTCCAAGTTTTGGATAGGCTATTAATTTGACATTTGCTTTCATTGTTGGTACCTCATTTTAACTGAGCAGATTATAGCAAGTTGTTGGCTTACTTGAAAACCTAGAACGTTGGTTGGTTAGTGGAAAAGTTTGCTATTCAATGCAATTAAACCCACTCAATCAAGGGGTAACCGTCCGAATTCTCCTATATCATGATCATATCTAGAAAACTGAGAACATATAATTTGCTGTGGAGAATTTGATCAAGAGGATGATGAATACAAGTGGCAAGAAGAGGAAAATGAAAGAAGTGGTAGATGTTTCATCAGTTATTACTGAAAGCCTGAAATGTTTCCAACATGGATTATTACCTACATATGTACCAGGAAAAAGGGAGCAGTCTTCACAAAGGTTTGCAACAACTTAATTTTATGACATATAAATTTTAATCTAGATTTTCCAATAGAACCCATGGTTATCATATAGATCCAATAAGCTAATGTAAAACGAAATCTATGGCTAAATGAAAGAAACAACTGAAAGACATGTCTGAATTCTCTCATGGTATTTGCAAGCCATGAGTTGCTTTGTGGTTTAGTTTGATATTTCCAGCAGATCTGGAATACATGTCCCAAATTTCATACTTTATTGATGTTAAGCAAGTATGCTAATTTTTTTAGTGAATTGAAAGTCACATATAGATAATCTAAATCATAGGTGCTAACTAAAAATATAGCCACATGGGCAGGTTCCTGAACTGTAGGCAGTGTCTTGTTTGAGCTAATGTGCATGCTCAGTTTCCTGTTTGTGCCACTTCATTGTTACCTGGCAGTGAATCCGATTAGGCTGTATTTGATCAGTTTGGAAAGCTAGCAAATTGTTATGTACATCATTGAATTCTGGCCTTGAAACAGTGTATTTATTGCTCACTCATTGATGAGGACATCACGTGTTGCGTCCATCCCTTAGTGAAGTTTATTTTTGCTTTATTTTATTTTATTTTAGTTGTTTTATTTTTCTTTGTTTTTAGGACCACATCGGTTATATTTTGGAACTAGACTTTTGTAAAGCCTATAAATAGGCCTAAAAACTTCTCTTATTAGTAGTCAATGAATGATTGAAAATTTTTCAGTTAAATTTTTTGAGCTTTGAGTTCTTGAGATTGGGGTGTGAAGCCCGTGGTGCAAGGGGTGTGAAGCCCAAAGTTATCCAGTTTTCTCATTTCTTTTCTTAAATCTAATTTCTCCTTTCTATTTCCTTTTCAAAACCCTAGTTTCCTTCGCTATTGATTTGAGGGTGATTGCGATCCACCCATATTACATCAATTTTGGTACCAGAGCTGTTCTCAATCCCCTTCAATTTTCATCTTCCTCCTAAAACCCTAGATTAAAACTTCAGACCTGTTCTTCAAAAAAATCCAAAACCCTAGCCCATTCTCAAACCCTAGTTTGCTGCAAAAAAGAGAAAACAGAGAAAAATAAAAAATAAAAGCCTAAAATTTCAAATCGCCACTGTTCATCTCCTTTCTCTCTCTTTCTCCCAAAAGAAACCCTAACCCTAGATTAATAATCGCTACCACCTTCCCGCCGCCACTTCCCCTCCGCCTTCACCACCTTGCGCCCGCCTCGCCTCCTTCCATCTAAGCTTGCCACCCTCTTCCCTGCCTTCTTTATCATCTTCCTCTTCATCACATTCTTTCTTCGTACCCAGCCACCACCACTGCAAACACCCTCACCACCGCGTCGTATTCTCCCCCAGATGCCACCACCATCTCTCCTCGTCTTCGCCGCTGACTGTAGACATCACCATCAACACCACGCAACATCCACAACTCACCTTAGATCTCATCGACGACCTCGTCAAGATCTCCTTTCCATCCTCGTCTTCGTCAGAGCTCCTCGCCGACGTCACCACCACCTCTAGAACCCGCCTTTGACCTCCAACCTCCCTCGCCGTCAGCAACAACTTCATCCTCTGCTGCGACAAGCTCGACAACAACTTCATCCTCTGCTGCGACAAGCTCGACAGCAGGCATACACTAAGCAACTACGAGTTTGTGTCTTATTTCGACCTGGATCCAATACTCGATAACAAGAAAACCCTAGTCAGTTTGGATTTGAGTAATTGGGAGACCCGATGGCGATCCTACGCGACCCGCTAAGTTGCTGCCGTCCCACATCAAGGCGCCGGCCGAGCCGACTTGACTTGTGGCTCAAACCCGAGCTGACCTGAGTCGGCCGATTTGAGTCGACAAGTTGACTCAGTCTGACCCAAGTTGATTTGGTCTGACTCACTTTAACTGAGTCTCGACTCGGCTGAAATTGGTTCAGAAGCCGTTTCGAGCCCGTTTCAAGCCCGATTCGAGCTGTTTTCGAAGCAATCTTCTTCTGGTTACGTTCAGCATGTGTTGCAGCTGTTCCAGAGCTTCCCTAAAAGAATTCAAGCCATTAATTGTAGAGAATTGTCTAAAAACTCTTGCAAGACTTGTGCTTAAACGTGGACTACTCATCTCCTTAGGTAATATCATAACGATCTAATTTCTGATTGTTCATTTCTTGCAAACTATAGTAGTTGTATATTTATTTATAGTTTATTATGCATAATTGTTAATGTTTATTAATTTCATTTGATTGTTGCTAAACTTCATCACTTATGATTGCATTTCCTTGCATATAGAGATTGAGCTTGTTAGGATTGCAATTTTTATCACTTAGCTAATGCATTTAGTTTTGTATGAGTTTAGAAACTTTGCATAGTCATCTGCTCGTTTGTATTCTTTTGCATTGCACTTTGTCCTAAGTTAAGTTGTAGATTTGTCTGAGTTTAGCACGAGATTTTGGTTGCGTCCCCTATAGTCACGAAACACATATTCACAACTTTGCACTAGAGAGTGTAATTATCATTGACCCGAGTCACGAAATACATAATCACAACATCGTACTAGAGGGCGTAATTATTATGATATGTGTATTGTTAGGAGAGAAGTCCAATGATAAAGTAGTGTAGCGCCTTTTGATTTTTATGGTACATGACTCGCAAATTTTATGATTGGATATCGCACCTAGACTATTATTTTGACTTGTATGAATTTTCTTATGCGCGTAGAGTCCAGTTTGCTCAGGGAACACTAAAAGTTTTAGCTCTAGATTATTGGACTACCGTAGAAAGACAACTAGAGAGAACATACTCTGGTCCTATAGAGATGTGGGATGAAATGAAGGAAAAGCTTAAGAAAAAATTTGTTCCCTCTAGATCCTGAGTTTTTAAAGAGTTGTTTTATCTATGCCAAGGAAATTTGTCTGTTACCGAGTATATGCTTAAATTTGAGGAGGTTATATTTGAATGTAGCTTGAGTATATGCTTAAATTTGAGGAGGTTATATTTGAATGTAGCTTTCATATAGATTATTTTACTATATATATGTTTTATAATTGATAGAGACTGATTTTAAAAGAGAGTTGATCTTACATGTCATGAAGTCTGTTAAAGAGATTTTTTTTGACTTTAGAGTTAGAATTGTCTACTTTCAAAATAAAAAAGCGTTGCTCTACGTGTGAGGGATATGGACACTATCCTTACGAGTATTCTTGATTAAGTGTTTTAAGTGTGGAGAATTTGAACATTATGATTATCAGTGCCCCTTGAAGAGTCAAATAATGTGCAAATTGATGACATTGATAATTTGAGGATTGTCGAGGATGTCAGCATTTCTTCCGAGATTATTTGTGATGTTGATTTAAAAAGTCTAGTGCACACACACTCTTATGGAACCCCTATTCATGAAGAGAGTATTAGTGATGTTCAGGATGCATTAGTTGCCTAGTTCACCCATACCTGATGATATCGATGTTTCGGAGAATGATACTAGTGATCTTGAGCATGTATTATTTCGGAGAATGGTACTAGTGAACTTGAGCATGTATTAGTGGAGTCTAATATGCCTGTACGGTTACAAGGTACCATGATAGAGGACGAAATTGAGCATGAGACAATTTATATTAATATCGTTACATCTAGGAAGCTATTGAGTGTAGATTGTAGTTATGTGATAGTTCGTAACTTTTTCTCTTCTAGTGAGTCATTGAAACTCTTTATTATGTTTTATCAGGTTACTCCTAATGTTTCATTTTTTAGTGAATGTTTGGAGTTATTTCTTGAATTTGGTCATGTTTTTGTCGGTCTCAGTGATGTTAAGTTGTTAGCGGTATCTGATGTACTCTCCCTAGGAAACCCATATATCTTTTTGTTCTATCTTTAGGAGTTTTACTTAGTGAGTTGGTTGCTTTGTATTTGCCTGAAATGCATGATGAGACTCATAAACAGATAATAATTTGCAGATATCTGCAAATTTGCTGCCTATCCACAACCTTTTTCAGAAATTTGCAGTTAAAAATGTGGTGATAGTTACGATTCACTTTGAGGTTCCCTCTCGGAATTGCAAGATAGTTTGCATGTTCGACGTATATGTCCTATTAGAGTCCTGAGGAGGATTACTGATGAGTTAGATTTCTCATGGGACCCTGGTATCAGTTCGATTTTCTGTAGAGCGGATTCGACTCTTTCGATTGTATGTGTTTTTTCAGATCTACCATCGATTGCAGCTGATTCGTCACGGAGCTCAGTCCCACCTCCACCACCTTGGTTCGGACTTGATGCGCGATTGACGGTTCCCTGACCACCAGCCGAGATGCTTCGTGTGGGGATTCCACACTTGATAGGGTCGAGTTTTCCCCACCTTGGGGGAAATGATGAGGACACACGTGTTGCATCCATCCCTTAATCAAATTTATTTTTGCTTTATTTTATTTTATTTTAATTTTTTTTCTTTTTCTTTGTTTTTAGTACTACATCGGTTATATTTTGGAACTAGACTTTTGTAATGCCTATAAATAGGCCTCAATTTTTTTTATTAGTAGTCAATGAATGAATGAAAAAATTTCAGTTAAATTTCTTGAGCTTTGAGTTCTTGAGATTAGGGCGTAAAGCCTGTGGTGTAAGGTGTGTGAAACCCGTGGTGTAAGGGATGTGAAGCCCAAAGTTATCCAGTTTTCTCATTTCTTTTCATAAACCCTAATTTCTTTTTTTTATTTCCTGATCAAAACCCTAGTTCCCTTTTCTATTGATTTGAAGGTGATTACGATCCACGTGTATTACATCACTCGTAGTTTGTTCTGTAAGTTGTATTTATATAGACTTGTCAATTTTGGATTTGAGTCGGAATAATCAAGCTCTAGAGGATTATAACAATTCTGTCATGGTCAATTATTTGTTTACTTTCTTCAATCACTACAATATTCTTATTGATTTTATATCTATGGTTTTGGGTTCAGTTTTGATCCATAGTCTCTGCTTCATTTAGAAAACTGATGTAACTTGCTCAATTTTGTTACTTATCTATCTTGAGTTCTTTGTCTTTTTTGTCTTTCTCTAACTTTTATTCTCTTGTATTATATTTTCTAGGCACGTTCAAGTTGACGCTTCAGTTTACAGAGGATTATCCGAACAAGCCACCGACTGTGCGCTTTGTTTCTAGGATGTTCCATCCAAATAGTAAGTTCTGATATGCTGATTATCTCAAAGTCTACTTTATGTTTGTATTAGGTGGCAGTTCACACTGCAATCCCTGAGGGTCAGATTGCATCTAAGCATGAAATTATTTTGACTATTAGAAGTGTCCAAGCAAAATTAACATGTTTTGAGCAACGTTTTTTATTATTTTTAATGTGTTATATTGTTTCTCTGTCTGGTAATTTGCTTAGAGTTGAATGGAATTCCTTGTAACAAAACACATCATCTTTCTCCGCCTTGAATCTTTTGTTATTCTTTTCTTAATCAAGGAGAACTTTGGAGCCTTGCTCCTTTAATTCTGCAAACAATTTATTTGTATAGGTTTTCGGGCAAGTAATCATTGTTCTAAAAGAAGGCGTAGATGTGAGTTTCTGCCTTGGCTGAGGGCCCAACCCTTAAGTCAGATGTGCTATTCTTAGGCAGGTCAGGCCCATTAGGCAGCCATTGTGGGGTCTTGTAGACCCTGGTAGCCTGACCTGCTTAAACCGGTCGAGCGTTGAAAAAGGTTGCAGGCTTAAGCTAGGTACTCGCTCTTCTTTGGTCACTTCTTATTATAGAGAGAATGTGCAACAGTGAGATTTATTGTACAGCTTCAAGCCGACATCAACTCTACTTGCTAAGAACATTATTTTTCTTACCTACCCAGGGCTGGCTAACCCTATGCGGAAAGGAGACAGTCAATCTGATCTTCAATCATAGTCTATTGCGGGCCCACTGACGCACGGACTCCTTGGGCACTCATCCTTTCGACAAAGCAAAACTACTCCAGAACCGCTCATGATTAGCAGCAATTTGTATGGCAGCTTTAGCAATGATCTCCAATGTCAATCTGCTGTTGCCAGTTACAAATTTCAACAAGTAATCAGTGATGCAAACCTCCAAAAGCCCCTCCCCCGCCACAAATCTTTCCTTCCCCTCTCTATTGCCATTTTTCCCTCTCCACTTTCTTCGTGTTTCTTTGCTTCTGCTTCACTAGGATCTTTAGACTAGTTTCCCCTCGGCCGCCCTGCAAGTGATTTTTTGCCATTGAGATTAAGGGGCTCGAATCAAGCAGTTAGACGGGGAAAACAGCAGAGGTGCATGGTGTTTGGTTCCACATTGTCAGGTAAAAGGAGCAATTGGTAAGTGGTTCAGAAAGTCTTTATCTAAGATTCTAGAAGGTATCCTTTTTGGTCACATGGAAGTCTACTAGCCAGTCCTTCATTGTGAGTGGGCTTATGATAGAACAAATTGGTCTCATTACTCGTAGCAAAGTGGGAAGCAAGATGGGTTGGGCCTTATTTATTGATACAAGATGCTATTAGATATGTGAGAAAAAAATGTTGGGGAGCTTATGTTGAAGATTATCAAATAAGTTGGGTGTTGCTAAGGCTAGGACTTTGGTCAAATAGAATTATTAGATCAAGATACATGTTGGGTGTGGAAAGGTTCTAAATATCGGATATCGGGATCGTATCGGATGGGGGTTTTTCGTATCAGATATCGGGGGAGATATTGGGGATACGTGCGCATATCAGGCGTTAATATCAGACACTGTATATAATGAAATATTGATAACTAAAAGTTGGTTTCGTGTCATAGATATCATCTACCAAATAAAAATGATATAATATGCATGCAAAGATGGTAAAAAAAATAATGCATATTTGCAAGCCGTCGTGGATCGTGCAATAAATAAGTTAATTTATGGAAATGAAAAATATAAAATTAGAAGTTATATAATCTACTTACCTGAAAATTAAGTGTCGTCGTCGTCAGTTCACAGAGGAGAAAAAATAAGGCTCGATAAAAAATCGAGCCCTAATGATGCAAACAACACTTATATAGTCCGGTGATGAGTCGAATTTGGGTTCAATGCTGATAGGTTCAAAAAAAACAAACCCAACTAAAATAAATTTCATATTGGCCGATTTTGTGCCGACTTATATCAGGCGATTTATCGTGGCTGTTTTTCACTGCAAACGATATGGGTGAACGGTTTTCCATATCATATCGGCAACAGGTAAAGAACGAGATATCGGTCGCTATCTCAGCTGGCTCGGCCGATATTTAAAACCGGATTGGAACCAAAGTACCAGGGCTTGATTTACATCCAAGGTTTAGACTTGAAGCATGTGCATTCCAGAATCAGGTGTGATCAATTTCAGCCAAGGTAAACTGGCAATATGGGAAAGGCACTGGGGTGTGCTTCTCGCACCGGATTAGAGTAAAAATGGTTTGGTTCCAAAACTCTTAATGGTTTTTATATTTTGGATCATGTAATATCAAGGTTATTAGTATTTTCATCACCTTATTGGGCTCACTGTCACAACATGATCAAGTAAGAAAAAGGGTTCAGGTTCTCATTTCTTGTTTATGCCGTAAGATTAATTTTATGATGGGATTATTATGGTTTTCTATTTTCTGTCCTCTTTGCACCTTTCATTGTCATTGTGTTTGCTAGTGGATATCTGCTAGTGCTTTGATGGATCATGGATGGCTGTCCCTGTCATTCTAACCTTTTAATTGTATGGATATTTGTAGTTTATGCAGATGGAAGTATTTGCTTGGATATTCTACAGAACCAGTGGAGCCCTATATATGATGTTGCTGCAATACTCACATCAATCCAGGTGTGTAAGAATAATCTTATACCATAGGATTTTTTTTCCATCACTTTTTTTTGGATGGGATTATCTGAAGAATTAAAACCGGTTTACATGTTTGATGTGTTGATACTATCATGCAGAAATTGCCTCACATAGCCCTCTCTTAATAATGCTTAGTCCCCAGGGCCTGTCTTCAATTAAGCTTTTCTAACTGCGATTTCTGTAGCTAAGTCGTAACTCCAAAATGTTGTATATTGTAGTTACCTAACTTCAAAACTTGAGCTTAACTGCATTTGACAAAAGTCCAATAAGACTAGATTTTTCTTCACTCCAAATGACGCAAGAGACAAAGACGAAGCAATTACCCTTCTCGTCTCCTTGGACCCTCTTTCCCTTTTCGAGCAGAACTTGTAATGTAAAATATAGGGACTACGTCACCTTAAATCCAAATACAACAACAACTAAGCCATTTGTCCCAACTCCGCCAGTGCATCGTTCACTGCCTGTCCCAAGTCATGATAAAAGAGGAGAGCTGTGGTAGGCCTGTGACAGCCAACGTAAAACATTGTCACATGCTATGAACATGAACCAAGTCACCTTAAATCGAAATAGAAGAGGAAAATTAGGGTTTGAGAGAATGAATAAAGAATATGGAAGATGGATTAAAACTTGATAATTTGGGCTTCACACCCCTTGCACTGGATCGGGTCTCACACTCCTTACACTAATCTCAAGTTCACAAAAACTCAGATCTAAAGAATTTTAATGAAATTATGGATTTATTTATTCATTGATTTAGAGAGGTCTTGAGGCCTATTTATAAGCTTTACAAAACCTGGTTCTCAAAATACAACCGATGTGGTATTAAATTTCAAAAGAAAAAAACAACTAATGTCAAAATAAATAAAGCAAAAATACCTAATAATAAACTAGAACTAAAGGAAAGAAAACACGCCTTTTTCTAGTGTAGACTCGCTCAAATGATGTAATGCCCTCATCATCCCCCCTGGGGGGGGGACTCGACTTTGTCAAGTGCAGACCCCCACACGAGGCATCTCAATTTGGGTCATGGTGGTGATCGGGAAACCAACGTTTGTGCATCAAGTCTGAACCAACGTAGTGGATGTGAAACTGGCCTTTGTGATGAAAAAACTGTAGTCGATGGTAAATATGGAAAGGCATATACAGCAGAAAGAGTTGTCTCCGCCCCACTGAAAACCGAACTGATAGTATGATCTCATGGGATATCCAACTCATCAGTAATGGAAGTAATCTTCCTTGGGACTCTAGAAAGACATATACGTCGAGTGTGCAACTGACTCATAGTTTTGAGAGGGAATCGCTCAAAGTGAATCGTATCCATCACCACATTTTACCTGAAAATTTTTGCAAGATACTATTTGGATAGGCATCAAATTTGTAGTCATTATTGCAAGTTATTTATCGACGGGTCTAATCATGTATTCCAGGCAATTGCAGTGCAACAAACTCATTAGGTAAAACTTCTACAGATACAAAATTGAGATATATGGGTTTTCTAGGAGGACATACATTGAACACTTCTAATGATATAATATTACTAGGATCGACAGAATTCTAAAAAACTCAGGAATAAACTCCAAACAATCACTAAAAGAAAAAACACTAGGAGTAACCTGACAAACAATAGGAAGGAACCTTAACGACTAACTAGTATCAACACTAATAGTGACTATTTCGTGCTTAATCTTCTTTTATCGGTGTAGAAAGTGAGCACTTAACGTCATGTGAGGGTGTCTAGATTCAACTAATGCATCCTGAACGTCACTAATACTTTCTTCATGAATATGAATCTCATCAAGTGTGGGTGTATTAGACTGTATTAACTCATCAACATCACTAGTAACCTCAGAAAGAATGTGGATATCCTCGACAATCCTCAAATTATCAATATCATCAATATGCATAATATCAATATGTAGACTCTTCAAGGGGCATTGGTAATCATAATGTCCATATTCTTCACACTCGGAACACTTGATCGAGGGGCACTTGTAAGCATGGTGTCTATATTCTTCACACGTAGAACACTGTTTTCTGGTTTTGAAAGTGGATCTCCTATTTAAATGTGCTTTAAGAGAGAATTCTAGATCTAAAACCAAAAGAAACGTCTCTTTGAAAGACTTCATGATATGTAAGATTATCTCTTTTGAAATCAAGTCTCAAACCGTTATAATACACATATATATAGTAGTAGGAAGATGGTCTATCTAAAAGCCACATCTAAATAAGCTCCTCAAACTTAAGCTTATACTTGGTAACAAAAAAGTCTCTTGTGACGTAGATAAAATAACTCTTCTAAAAATCGGACTTTATAGGAAGAGGGAATAAAATTTTTCCTTCATTTCATCCCATGTCTTTAGGTCTGGCGTTTGTTTTTGCTAGTTTTTTTCCTACGATAGTCCAATAATCTTGAATTGAATACTTTAGTTTTCACTTAGCAAACCAGACTCTATGCTCATCAGAAAATTCATACAAATCAAATAGTAGTCCATGTGCGCAGTGTTTTAAATGTCGGCCGATATTTTTGAAATGTCGGCTGACATTTCATTTTCAAGCCTTCACCGCCACGACATCCCTATCCTCATTTGAAATGGCGTTTTGAAAAATGTCGGTCGACATTTCGGGAAAAACCCAATATGTTGGTTGGTCTTGAAAGTTTGAGCAATTGAGAAATTTTTATAATGAGTTAGTGAGTATATACAAAATGTTAATGTAAGTATATCTACCCTAAACATATTTATGTGATTTTGAATAAGTTGTGTATGTATTACCTTGATAAGAATTTTAACATTACATTATTTAAGACATCTAGAATATATATTAGTTATCCGTCATGACGTCCGAAATTTAATAGATGGCCCCGAAATATTTTCGAAATCTGAAGCCCGACATCCGATTATGACATCCGACATTTTCTCGATATTTGACATTTAAAACACTGCATGTGCGCTATCCAATTATAAAAATCGCGAGGATCATGTGTACCATAAAAATCGAGAGGTGCTATGTTGCTCTTTTGTTGGACTTCTCTTCTAACAACACGCCAATCATAATAAGTACTCTCAAGTACGATGTGAATCCGTGTTTCTTAACTCTAGGGGATGCCTAAATCTCGTGCTAGACTCAGACATATTTACAAATTAACCTAGGACAGACTGCAATGCAAAAGAATACAAACAAATAGATAATTATGCAAAATTTCTAGACTCAAAACAAAAATAAATGCATGTACTAAATGATGAAAATTACAATCCTAAAAGGCTCAATCTCTATATGTAAGGAAATGTAATCCCCTAAAATGATGTTAAGCAATCGACAAATGAGATCAATGAACATCAACAATTATGCATGATAAACTACAAATAAATACACAACCCTTGAATTTGCAAGAAATGAACAATTAAAAATTGGTTCAAATTATGAGTACATGCTCACACATAAGTCATGTAAGAGTCTTTAGGTGATTCTCCACAACTAATGGTTGAAAATCTTGTAAGGAAGTTCTGGAATGGTGGATGGGAGCGACTGGACGAAGACTTGCTCAAAAACGGCTTGAATCGGGCTTCGAAACACTTACAACCCTTCAATGGGCCTGCCTGATGCTTATCGGGTCTGTACTCCAAGCGAGTCCAAATCTGCTAGCGATTCGGGTTGGTGTTGTAGCAATCCGGGTCTGATATGTGCTGTCGGGTCAGATCTGTTGAAGTTAGGCCCATTTGAACTGTGGGCCGGATGGCTGCAACCGGTCGGACTCGAGTTGCTTTAGGAAGTGGATCCGAGTCAGGTCTATAGTGAACTCTACTTGAAATCGACAAGGGTTGGCTCTGTTTCACGCTGGATGAAAGAGGCTAGGTCGCCGAGGCTTAAGCGACGTCGGAAATGAAGGGTCGGCGGAGAGGTGGCATGGAGGAGCAAGCGTGGAGGTTGCTGTCGAAGATGTTAGGGTCGACGATGAGGGAGTTGGGTTGCAGGGGAGTAGTGCAGCGACGACGATAGATGAGTTTGAAGATGGAGATGAGGAAGGAGAAGCATACAACTGGGAACAAAGGCGAGGAGAGGAGTTGCAGGCGATCTTGAGTTGGTGAGGGATGAGATCATGTCATTGGCGACATCTTTTAGATGAGATCTTGTCGGCGATGAGGTCGGTGAAGTGTGATCTCGTTGTTGGCAAGGTCGGAGGGTGGCGACTGTTGGCGGATGAAGAGGGTGATGACGATGATGGGGCTATCATCTGGTTGGTTCGCAGATCAGATGGAAGAGAGATGGAGGTTGTGGCGAGGAGGTTGACAGAGGTAGTCGATCAATCTGGTCGAAGCGGTGGTGGAGGAAGGTGGTGGCGGGCTGGCGCGACCGTGTAAAGAAGACGTGAAGGACCGAGGGTTTTGAGAGGGAGGAGGAAGAGGTGGAAGTCATGGTGGTTGTGTGGTACGGGAGGAAAGGGAGGGATGGCGGCTGTGGCATCATGAAGTTGGGTTAAGTTTAGGGTTTTGTGGGGAAGAAAGTAGGGGACAATGAACAGTCCCCTATTCTAATTTCAGTTTTTTATTCTTTTTTTTTTTTCCAAAATCTAAGAAATCTAAACTTGAAAAGAAAGAAGACGGAGATCTAGATCTACGGTTTTGAATTTTTTTTGAGAGAATGGATATGATAAAAATTGAAGGAGATGGAAATATAGTGCTCTAATACCAAAATGATGTAAAATATAGAGATCACAACCGCCTTCAATCCAAAAAGAAGAGGAAAATTAGGGTTTGAGAGAATGAATAAAGAAATATGAAAGGATAAAACCTGATAAGATTTGGGCTTCACACCCATTGCACTAGATCGGGCTTCACACCCCTTACACCAATTTTAAGTTCATAAGAACTCAGATCTAAAGAATTTTACTGAACATTTTGGATTCATTCATTCATTAATTCATTAGAGAGGTCTAGAGGCCTATTTATAGGCTTTACAAAACCCAGTTCTCAGAATACAACCGATGTATTAAATTTCAGACAAAAAAAACAATTAACATCAAAATAAAATAAAGCAAAAATACCTAACAATAAACTAAAACCAAAGGAAAGAAAACACGCTTCTTCTAGTATAGACTCGCTCAAATGGCGTGATGCTCTCATCAACTTAGAGTTAGCACTTCCCTTCTAATTAAGACTCCAATTTGGACATAACTCCACTTTGTTTCCAAATGGACAATAACTTTTGTGAAACTACAGTTATAAGATTGCATTGCAGACTACAGTTTGCAAATCTCTAAATACAATTTACACATAACTACAATTTGGAAATCTGGCCGTGACTGTTGATATTTTGGTACTTTCATGTTGATCTAGTATATTTGTAATTGTTCATACTATTCAACTCACACCGAGTAGTTGGAAGAAAGCGTGACAGTTAAAGCTTCAATGGTCAAACCTCCCACTATTTCAGGTTATGAACAGAAGAAAACTCAAATACTTGCTATTGTCTGAATTGCCGGTAGATTTAGAAATGGCTTTCCATAGTTGGAGCTGACCTTCTAGAGGTTATGCTTCTTTTCCTACAAATAGGTCGCATCTGCCTTAGCTACATTGAGCATGCCATCTTTTTTACCGCTACGTAATCCATGGAGATTCCACTATCCCTTCTTCATTACGTTAAAATCGTTCCTTTAATGGCACCGTCATATCTCCTGCACTTTGCCTTATTACTTGTTTTCCGCTTTAAAAAGTTGCTTCCTTTAAGTATTTATGAGCTCCACTTAATTAAAGACAGCGGGCTCCGATTTCACACCCGTAGGCTGAGATTTTTTAGACAATGCATAGAGTAGACTGGGGATCAAATTAGGTAAATGGGAGTGAACTAGGAAACAATTATGGTGATCTCCTTCTGTGAGATGACCAAGGCAATAAATACAAATTACTTGAAGATTTTATATTTAGAAGTCAATACAACATTGGAAAACATGTTACATGAAAGGTCTAAACTCTTTGGTCATACTAATCTCAATAATAAGTGTGAAGATGGCTAAACAGTGTTACAAGTCTGAAAGAACTTCATGAAAGAAGAGCAAGGATCTGTATACTAGGATTTAATTTGCACAAAGGTTTTTAAAATCAAGATATTATCATACAGAGCTTGTCACATTTTCCTGAGTGTTATGGATCTTCATCAATGGCAACTTGGAAAAAGATTAGGAAGACTAATTTTCAAATATGAAAGGAAGATGGTAACTGCTTAAAGTTTCAATCCAAGGATTAACCCTCTCGTGATATTGTGGCTTCATCGAAAGATAAAATAGATTGATGGAGACAACTTCAATAATTGCATCCCATTGGAGGGAGAGTAACAACACAATTCAGGATGAAGAAAGGGTAATATGTTGTCCTCCTAAGAAGTCATGAATAGATGGACACGTTCACTGAGTAAATATTTTGTTTCTCCATTGACGTTATGATGTCATTTGTTCGAAATGCTCAGTCGAGTAAAATTAGCAACAACTTGGACAATAAGTTATGCTTCGACTATTTTACTCACATTGTTAGATAAATATCAACCTTTATGGGTACCTATAAAACTTGTTTATCCCAATATGGATTGGTTGGTGCGTGGAAAAAGTATTGCTTTCAAAACTATTGTGAAATTGTATTTCCTTGAAAATTTTAGACTCTAAAATGTCTGCAATGTTTAAGAAAACGGTAGGCGGCTCTAGGCGCCAAAGCTGAGGTCTAGCGCCTTGGGGCCTAGGGAGGTGGGAACTAAGCAGGGCCTAGGTGTTCTCCCTTTTTTTTAAAAATTAAAAAAAAATTATTTGGCTGTATTATATATTCAAGAACACTAAGAAAAGCATAAAAAAGTAGAGAAATTGCCTTAATTTATATAACTCACAACAACTTTTCAGCAAAGCAGGTTGGACCTTGCTTAACTAAAAATATAAAATTTAGAAATCGACTAGCCCAGGCAGCCTAGGTGCGAAGCGTAGAGGGCCGACTTAGCCTAGGCGGGCGTTTGGAACAATTTTTAAAACATTGGGTGTCCCATTTTTAAATACACAGATGCAATGAGGAGACTGAAGATTATTATGCCAAAAAAATTACTTAAAAGTCATGTCATTTGTTTGAAATGCTCAGTCGAGTAAAATCAGCAACAACTTGGACAACAAATTATGACATGACTATTTTACTTACATGCATTGTGAGTTAGATAATTTCAACCTTTACGAGTACCTATAAAACTTGTTTATCCCAACATGGATCGATTGGTGTGTATGGAAAACGTATTGCTTTCAAAAGTATTGTGAATTGTATTTCTCTGAATGTTTTAGACTCTAAGGTGTACAAACAACAACTAAGCCATTTGTCCCAAGTATTTGGGGTTGGCTACATGAACCAAAAGAGAATTACGCCGGATTGGACACATGGATCAGCTTTCTCCACTCATTCTTATTGAGCAATATGTCTTCATTAAGACCTTTAGCCTCTATATCTTGTCGTATCACCCTCATCCATGTTTTCTTCGGTCTCCTCTGCATTCTTTTAACTTGCTCTAATTTGATACGCTCTACTCGCCGGACTGGCGTATTTGTAGGTCTACATCGCACATGACTAAACCATCATTAGACAGTTTTCTCTCATCTACTCTTCTATAGAGGCTACGCCTATTTTAGTATGAATATCCTCATTTCTCATCTTATCTCTCCTCGTGTTACCACACATCCAACAGAGGATGCGCATCTCTGTTACACTCATCTGCTGAGCATGATGTCTCTTTATAGCCCAATTACTATATAACAAAGTTGGCCTAATAGCAGTCTAATAAAACTTTCCCTTCAGAAGCTCTAAGGTTTCTGATTTCTTAATAATACACATAGATGTAAGTAGGAGATTGAAGATTGTTATGCCAAAAAAAATTACATAAAAGGATATATATGCAAAACTCACAACAGTTGTCAGACTCTTTCATTGTAAAAGAACAGACATGAATTTCATAGTGTTGTGTATAAAGTTGTAACGTCTAATGCTAGAGAAGGGTGGCGTGTAGCATATAGCATAAGGTTTGAACATGTAAGTAAGAGGGTGTGTATTGGTAATATATCCGAGAAGTATCCTTTTATAAAAGGAGACAGTAGGATACGATATGAGCAATTTCGAATTATAAATTTGTTGCATCGTTAGAAATATGACCTCTATTGCCCAAGACTACATCTTGACTATTTATAACTTATTATACTAGTCGTCATTGGTTTTTATATATTCTTACCAGTGGGGCTAAAGTTACAGTTCTGAACTATCATTTGGGTTTTTGATACCAACGTGTTCTGATTGCACACCTTTTTTGAGGATTAGACAATCTGGACTTTTGTATCTGTTAGCGTTGAAAAAGACTGAGCCTGAATGGTGGTTAGTAAATGGGTTGTCAATCCTAATATGCTATTATCGTGCCCTAGATCTAGTATTTGGACATTGTCTTTAGGATCTGCATAGCACATGCATATCAAAGTGATGCTCAAGATGGTTTGAATAACGTGGCACCACAGGGCTGATGCTTGTTGGCATACCTTTTTGTGCCCTAGACAAGGGATGGTTTCTGTTCACTGATAATATAATCTGCTAGTAAGATGTTGTGGCAAACAATACAAGAGGTGCACAGGTTGCTTGTGTTTATGGAAGAGTCTTCTGGGAAAATGGTTCTTTGTCTGCACTGATCTGTGTTACAGAGTCTTGCATGCAGACATATATGAAAGTCTTCGATTTTTATAAGTTGACAACCATGGTGGATAGGAAATTAAAATATTTCCCAAGAGAAATAAAAAGGATCTGCTATGTTTTCTTGCACACGTGATATTTAAAGAAAGCATATGATAGTGTATGAATAGAATTGATTTGGCGGGCTTTCAAGGAAGAAACCCATTTATGAATGATATTTTTAAGGTTATTAAGTACATGTTGACAGGTGATAGGATGAGAGTGAGATTAATGAATTTGTATCGTACAGCTGAGGATATCCTGTAATGTGGACAGTCGGAAGTAAGATCAGTGTCCATGAATTAGAAAAGAAGACTGGAAGTAACACGGTTGCAAGTATTCAAGGATCTGAGAATATTGTGATATGTTTGCCTTAACATAATGATTGGTGAAGAAGGTTTGATAGTTTTCATTATGATTTGTCAGTTTTTATGATATGTGCCTGCTGTATTTTTTGGTATATGGATACTGCTGTGTGTCTATATGACTAGGTTGGGCCTTATGGATGACAAGGATAAAATGTGTAATGAAGGTTGTGTCATCTTCCAAACAGAAACCAATACCCTAAGTAGCCTTGAGATCTGACATGGGACTTGTGTGCTTTCACTATTCACCATGAAATGTTAAATAATATAGTTGGATTATTTATTTCTTATCTAATTGGGTTGTTTGTAGATATACCTCTCTTGAAATCTTCTATATTTTGATATCTTCCCCTCAACTTCAATACGCAGTTCTCTCTTCTCAAATATATACCTTTAGTTATTTTGAAAATCTCCTAGCCTGTTGTTTGCTGGTTAAATTGATTGTCACAAGGACTAAAATTAATCACCCTTACCATATAAGAAACCAGTATTTTCCTTGTTCCAAATAATGTATTAGTAAACGTGGTATAAGTGCCCCCCCCCCCCCCCCCCCCCCCCCACCCCCAACAAACCCCCCCACCCCCACCCCCAACAACCCCACACCAAACACACACACACACAAAACGAACCTTGTTAGATCCAATTTTACTGCTATATGCTATGCATTTGTATTTGTTTGAACAGTCTACTTATGTCCACTTTTTCACGGATGCAGTCGTTGCTCTGCGACCCAAATCCCAACTCGCCTGCAAATTCTGAAGCTGCACGCATGTTTAGCGAGAACAAGCGGGAGTACAACAGGAAAGTGAGAGAGATAGTGGAGCAGAGCTGGACAGCAGACTGATGGGTGAACACGCGAGGGCGCTCCCCGCAATAATGCGACACTGGTGCTCCTGTCATATCCAGCAAAAAATGTCCAAAATGATTGCACTTTAGACATATGTTTGTATCCAAACAAGAGACGATAATATTTCGCTTGTTTGCTGTATATTTTTGCCTGTGTTCACAATGCTTCTTTGCTGGACATTTGAACACTATCTCCTTGGAGACTGTCTTCTTGGAGGCCACGTGCTGTATAATCCCTTTGCCTGCTTCTAGTGCTTCCTGTTCAGATTTCTTTCCATTGATGAGCTGCGCTAATCACTTGCGTGCCGCGGTTTGTAGGTTGATGATGCTGTCCTTTTCTCATCCCCGTTCTCTTCAACTATCTAAATGGTTAGAATGGCTTGTGAGTTACAGGTGGTATGGATCGCTGCTGATGGCTCGACTCTTTTAAATGCCTCGTGTATGGTTTTCTGTCAACTGTATGGGCTAAATGCAGGGGTAATTTTGCTTAGATATGTGATTTGTTTTTGACTAGCAGCAGATTTACAATGGAAGAATTTGATATGTATTAGAGATGGAAGGTTGGTGATCATGGAAGGAAATTTTTTTCATTTTTCATCCAAATAATGAAGATCAGTTTAAGCAGTTCATTGGATGCGGTTTGCCTCGCAGGTACCAGTGATTGCTGTGGACGTCTCTCTCTCTTTCTCTGTACCTCCATATATAATTGATATAAATGTGTGTGTATAATTTTAAATGTATTTTTTATTATTTATTTAGATTAGTAAATAAGGTCGAAAAGCACGAGGCTCGGCTCAAACTCATTTTATGATCAAAGCCAAGCTTGAACAAAATTTTAAGCTTGTATAAATAATTGAATGGACATGAACAATCTAAAGCCCAGCTTGCTTGACTCGATTAATAGCCTTGCTACCAGTAATATCGAGAAAGTGAACGTTGTTGGTAAAAAGTTTGCATTAGAGCCTAACTTTCTTCTCAGTTCACATACACACAAAAAAAAAAAAAAAAGTTTAAAACAAAAAGGAAACAAAACCAAAGTTAAGTTTAGGGGCAATTCCCTTAGAACGGAGCCCTCAATTTGAATTGTTATTCATTTTGAAAAGAAAATAACTCTCTTACTTGCTCCTTTGGTGAAATCAGAGCAGTGAAATGGATAGGAGTTGCTTTTCTGTAAACTTGACTGCATTTTGAACAATTTTGCTTTATATCCCCAAACTTACCCCCAATCACTATTGCCCCTAACATTCTCACATGAATCTTTCACTGAACAAAATTCGTACTGCATCTCAAACTAGACAAACCCCACACTCATCTTTGGACCTTTTTCAATCGTTCACTTCATTAACTTCTCAGGATGGAAGATACAAATATACAATGAGCTACCAAATGGTAGCAAGCTACTCAAAAGGCTGAATGACATCACAGCAAACCAACCAATACAAACCCAAAACGATCAATTGTATGGGTGAATGCTGAGACCATCGCTGCTCGTCCATCCATCTTGAACTTGGACAGAGTACTGCAGGTTCCAGAGGATGTCGTCTATGGACGGGCGCTCCCTGTGATCGTTTGCTACACAGTTGAGGGCAACAGTGACTAGTGTTTGTAAAGAGTCGAAGGCAAATGTCTCGTGGATTGTGGGGTCGGTGATCTCTTTTAGCTTCGCCGGACCATCAGCTAAGCTGTCCTGCAGCTGCACACCATCACAAGCATTGCAATTGTTGTTATTTGCTACTCAATGAAATCAGGTAGGTATTTCTGTAATGTAGTATATGGATCTTTACTGTGATTATGATTTTACAAAAGTTTTGCAATTTATATTTCCTGATTGCAGAAATGATCATATATCGCGTTGGCAAAGGATCGACACTTCTTTTAATATTTCAGGGTTATATTACATTAAACTGTACTATTACCAAAGAAGACTAGAGGATGGCATAGAATACCTATTGCTTAAAAAAAAATTATAACGCGTTACTATTCTATCTAAATAAACTAAACTGAAAAGAATATGAACACAAACATGAATATAAGCAGCTCAAGGGAAAAGAATACGAGCATACCACAACTTTCAGAGCTTCCACTTCACGCTGAGACCCAGCAGGTCTCCCGGTGATTATTTCGAACAGGATCAGACCGAGCTGATAAACATCTTCTTTTTCACCATGTTCCAAACTTTGGACACTGTGAACACAATGAAAGTACTGAAATTAGAGTTGATAGGATTTAAAGCATTCCTGTTTTTGCCTACTTGATTAGTTTAATACCCTGCAAAAATAAAAACAATGATTGCGACCTTCTATTGGTTAACAAAGAGATTATTCCACATTAATCTTAGCTTAAAGCCACATCCTCCATCGCTGAACGGTATTGTTCCATGAGATTCCTATGACAATTTTCTCAGATCTCGATCAGCCTTGATTATTTTCAGTCTAAAAGTCATTGTCATTGTCATAAATGGGGGGCCAACCTTGTCCTTGTGCCATATTGGTTTAGATATCTGCCTTTTGGATATTTCTATTGGGTTATTTTCATATTGCAGGATGAAGACAATGTTCCAAGTCTATATATAGTCAAATATTAATTCCTAATAAAAATGTATATTCTGCTAATAATATTGATTTCATGATTACTACTCGCAATCCTAAATTAAACAATATAAATCTTATAGTGAATTTAGCTTAAGGATAAATGCTAATGTACTGATTGTGATTTCAACACTATTTCTTTATCACTCCAATTACTAGATTCCTAGCCTTCCAATTCATGCACAACTGGCAATTTGTCAATGATGTTTTGTTTTGAGACAACAACATGATGGATGACTAGAAGAGAATCATAGAGAACTATTTAATTTATGCTATTTCTTCCCAGAAAATAACCCACTAGATTTACAATCATAAAGGCAAGAAAATTTACCTTCTGCGATCATTGTCTTCCAATGTACTGAAGGGGCTTTCTGAACCAATCTGAAAAGGCTGAAAGAAAAAAGGATCAGCTGAGTAACATCATGAGGATTATAATTTCAGAACTGGGACTTTTTACCCTTCGCAGTTACCTTGTTGTTCTTATTCTTCAAGAGCATGGGAAGATTGTAATTGCTGATTTTTGCCGTCAGAGTTTCATCCAACAAAATATTTTCAATGCCCAGATCATTTCCGACAATACCTGGTACTGTTACCGTATGCAGGAACTGGATACCTCTCACAACCCCTATAACAGCTGCTACTCTCTGGGGCCATTTCAGCATTTCTCGCTTTCTCCATTCTGCCGAGTTACAGAGATGAGTAAATTTCTACTGTATTTTCAAGGCTAGAGAAGGTTTCAAATCGCAAATTTTACCAGTAAGATGGCTCCTTAATGTTCCATTTGAAACATACTCCAGAACAAGAAAGATGGCGTCGTTTGTGCTAGCATTGTCCTGACAACTAGGAATGCAATGTCCAAGGATGCTGACCAGATTAACATGCCTGAGTTTTGCAATTACGTCCATGTACTGAATCAGGCTCTGAGGTGAGAGTCTCTGTTTCAACTTCAAGCATCTCACCACAACTGTGGATCCATCCCATAGCCAACCTTTGTAAAACTGTCAGCATTTAGAAAAAAGAAAATCTTATATATATAAAAAAAAAATACCATGAATATAAATATAAGTATGTTTTTCAAGAAGAGTTTCCATAATGATGACTCAAGGAAAAATCTTTTGTGCAAATACGGTGATGAGCAAAGCCTTTCTAAGGCTCCATGAGAATGAGATTGGATCACAAGGTGAATGGCAAAGACGGGACCTGACACAAAGTTCCTAGGCTTGATGCAATCTATTTCATATTGCTTATTCGCTGCTTGTAATATGAGACTATTGGTTTTTGTTGATGGCGAAATCTCAAGACATCCATCCTAGTGTGTTCAGACATTCCATTCTCAATTTACGCTTCAAACACAAGCCTCAGAGGTGAACGGTGAAACGAGACCTAAATCACATTGCAGGTAGTTTTGCAATATGGATCAGGGGACTCAATGAGTCAATTACTTATATTTGGCCAGTAAAATTAGAAAATATTTCTGGGCAAAACTAATCAAAATTATTCTTACAATGGGCAACAGCTCCATGGCTATTTTTTCTATTAGCATCAAGATAAAAGATTTCAAGTACATATATGAGAGATATATACCTGTCCTTGAGGACCATCAGAGATCAAATTCAAGGAGTCGAATCCATTCGTTGCTTCTTCAAGCTCCTCCATGGTGAAAACCCGATAAGGGTTCAGCCCGAGTGCACCTATCCTCACTGCTTGAGACATGTGCCCTACAAAGATATGAACACCAAACTAACCTTTAGTTTTCCTTCTCATTGCTCAAAACTCTCTTCTCACATAAAATTTCCTACTAGAAAACATCAATTCAGCAGATAAACCGAAAATTTTGTGCTTACTTGCGTCTGTGGGCGCTTTTGGAGAGAGCTGAACTGATGTTTTAATGGCGACAGGTTTGGGTAACTTGACACTCACCACATTCTCGGATCTCGCCTGTCTAAAAACCAAGAACACCAACAAGCCTACAACTGCAGCACCACCAATGATCCCTCCCACAATGCCCAGTATGAGGCCTACCTTGCTCTTAGACTCTTCCTCCTTCGCAGTCGGCAAGACTGCAACCAATGGATCCCTACTGCAATAAGATTTCTGGTGTTGGTACCTTGAATCCCCCGAACTGAGACAATTCCATGAACTCAACACGACCCGCGATGAAGAGTTAGAGCCTACACAAGAAGGCAACACACCCACCAAAAGATTGCTAGAGATATCGGCATATCCGAGCTTCTGCCCACAAGATAGTTTTGAGGGAAGAGCCCCGCTGAACCTATTTCCGGCCAAGTCCAAGAACTGAAGTGATGGCAAAGAGAACAGAAACGGAGGGATTTTGCCATTGAGTTGATTCAGTGACAAGTCCAGCTTCTGGAGCTGATCGAAAGAGGCAAGCCCCATTGGGACGTTACCACGAAAAGTGTTGTTCTTCAAGACAATGCTCGCAAGACTTTTCGAGAGCAACGGGAACTCGGGCCCGAATTGGTTCCCGCTCAAGTCTAGTTCGGTGAGAAATGATAAGGTCTTGAGATCAGGGACTGTTCCACTGAAGGAATTGCCGCTGAGGACAAGGCTCTGGAGGCCGGCCATTGAAGAAATCTCAGGTGGGATTTCGCCATTAAGGTGGTTGGAGCTCAGGTTGAGGGCTCTGAGGGCGGAGAGGCGGCCGAGCTTCGAGGGCAGAGGGCCCCAAATCCCGAGGGAAACAAGAGAGAGTGTTGTGAGGCTGGGGAGCCTGGAGAGCGTGGCGAAGAGAGAGTCAGCGGAGAAAGCAGGGGACAGGGGACGAGAGCTGTCGCCATTGATGCTGAGCTCAGTGATTCGGGTGCCGAAACAAGAGATGGAGAGCGAGGGAGAGGAGGGGAGGTAGCAGAAATTGGTGGCGTTGTTCAGCGCAGAGAGAGAGGGCGGGTGCTCGAGGATGCGCTGGAGGCGGAAGAGGGTCCTGATTTGAGAAGGGGAGAGGTTTTGTGCGGAGACTTGCAGGGTTTGGATGGAGATGAAGGCAAGAAGGAAGAAGAGGAGAAGGGTTGGAGATTGTAAAGATCTCATCGTTTTGATGAGTTTGATGGTGGGCTGTGGTTTTTTCCTCAGTTTCTGGGGATTAAAAGGAGCAGGGTATCAAAGTAGGAGTGTATTGAATCACAAAGATTGCAACTTTTTCTGTGAATTTGATGCTGGGTGATGAGTTCTCATCATTTGGGAGAAGTTGGAGAAATGTGGGCATGTGGGATTCATGATGGGTCTCAAGATTAGAGAGAGAAAGAGAGCACCTTGCATGAATACTTTGTTCGCAAGATCATACCTTGGCTGAAATAAATTGTTATGGCTGAAGAGAGGAAAGAGAAGCAAGAGAAAATAATGAAGTTTTTGAGGTGTGCTGGATTTGATTCTTTGTATGTACAGTGAATGAAAACTCAAGTCAAGGATCAAGTTTCAATTTTTTTCTTCTTTTTAGCTTCTCCTTGAATTAGATCCCATCAAATATTATTGTTTACTTTGGGTCTCAAAGAGAAGAGAGCCCATCAAATATTTATCGTGCGGTTAGCTCTTTTGTGGGAAGGACCGGATGGCCCTTCGCGTGCGTTAGATCGTCTATTAAAGTTAATGAACGGCTCGATACATGAGAGAGAGAGAGAGAAAAAAAATGAAAACACGTTTTGTGAGTCTCACAAAAAATACGTTTTGTTTTTCTCTCCTCTTTAATCACGTCGCGCATCAGTTTTGTCTAGTCTATCATGTGCGAAAGACCACCTCGTCCTTTGTGCGAAAGAGCTAACCTAGCTCCCTAACACGAGGAAGAAAGGAAAGCTGCTTAGTTATGTTATTATTCCGAAATTAATCTTGGCTGCTTTTTATAATTATCCATCTTGGAAAAAAAAGGTGACAATAAATTTTTCGAGGTCACCTGTCCCATAGGAGCTGTCCTATTTCCTTTGGTCTAAAAATGAATTTCTCCGTTAGATTTAGCTAGAGTTAAGAACAGGGACAAAAAGAAAGAAACAAGAGGGGTTAATTCCACCAAAACATTTAAATTAGTAATTTTTGAGTTTTGAAGAATTAGATAAATTTCGAGGTATGTTTTAGGGGTTAACTTTGATCTAATTTTAAAATCATCATGATTTGTTAACTCTTACCAATGTTTAATTATTTGACAAGAATTAGAAAGAATTCATTGAATTTTTGAGCTAACTCTTCTTGCTAAACAAGATCTCAGAGATAGAATAAAAAGTGTGTATAAGAAACCGGAGGTCACTCTATTATGGATAAACACGATAGATTTTATTTTAAGATGGTTTGAATATATTCAAAAAAATTTGCAAGTTAGTTGATTGTAAAAAAAAATAATAGAATTATAGTTAATGGAGCAACGAGGACTAAAGAGTTAAGAAAAATCCAAACCAATTTAGATAGAAACAATTAAAAGTCTTAGCTATGATTCATTTTGAAGATTACAAGAACTACTATTATGTACTAATAACTACAATTAAAAGTCTTAATTCATGATGGAAATCATGATTCATGATCACAAATTAAATCGCTTTAATCTCCTAATACTCCTATTCATAACTAATTAAATTATTGTTTATGTTAAAAAACATTGTCAAACACATTATCAATTTGGTGTACTCATTTGATCCAAAACTTAGATTGGAGCATTTTTCTCTTTCTTTTTGTTAATTTAATGAGCCTAAATTATTGTCCCCAATTTCTAATTAGTAATTATTGTCCCCAGTATCTAGCTGTCTAATTACAAATGACTTGACTTCATGTTGGTCATATTGAGTTAGGCCTCCAAAAATTAGTTTGAACTAAGTTGGATCATACCAAACTTTAGATTATCTATATTTTTTTATTTTTTATCTTTTTTTCTTTCTTGAAGTAAGAAAAAGGAAACATTACCAACCAATTAACCTCTTTTTTTTTTCTTTTTCCCCTACTTCATTTTTGTGCTCAGAAAGAAAATTTCTTCAGATTTGTGCCTCCGAGTTTTTTATTTCTCCCCTGCTTTGTATTTTAAAGTTGTGGTGAGAATTGAGAAATTTCTAAATTTTGGCACGATAATATTATCGTTGTGTGAAATCTATAGACAAATTTGACTGGACTTGAACTTAGGATTCTCATGTCATGATATATTCTTGTTACTACACTAAAAATTTAAGATTATCATAAGTAATTTTTTATTTCTTAAATATATAAAATGCATTGTTTTACTATTATTATTATTATTATTATTATTATTATATCATTCAATCTAATGTTCAACATGGTGAGTTATATTGTTATTGTAGCCATAAATAACACACTTTTTTTTTGTCGTGAGAATATTAAAGAATTATCTACGTTAACACCAAACTAATAACACAACAACTCGTGGTCCTAAAAACTAAAGCAACCATCAATAACAATAAAAATGCATGCATGAGCATTAACCTAACTCTCACCGACAGCTTTAGATTCAATCACACGCGTCAAAAACTTGTCATCAAATCACAAATCCAATCTCATCCCTTGAAAATGATCAAAAAATATTTATCTTAATATTGTGATATTCCCGTCCACCTCATTTGCTTTGACTTAACGAATCCTTTTCTAATAACCATTTAAACTTTTAAACTAACTTTTTGTCGGTTGTTGAATGACGAAGAGAGGGGTCTTTCATGCATTGTAATGAGGGTGTTTTTGGTCACTACCCCTTTTCTTTTTATTTTTGGGCCTTTTTTCTAAAAAAAAAAACTTCAAAAAATAAATAATTCTAAAAATCCACCTCCCCCAAATTAATTTAAAAAACTGACCTCGACATGCCACGTTGGCAGCGAGACGGTTCACCCCGTCAGCGTAGTGCCCGCACGGCTCAGGGTCATTTTGGGATTCATTCGAGGTTGTCAACCCCAAACGAATAAACATGTTTGTCCGGGGTTGACAACCTTAGAAGAGCGAAATAATTTTTTTCAAATTTTGGCTCATCTGAGGTTGGCAACTCCAGACGAACGAAAATAATTATTTTGATTTTTTTAGTTTTGTTCTTGTCCGAACAAACAAAAATTATTTTCATTAGATCATTGGAGTAGAGTGCCGAATGTGCCTTTTGGTGTGTGGGTGACTCGAGTTCAGTCCCCGGAAACATCATTTTTTTTATTTGTTAATAAGTAAAATAATCTAAAAAAATCAAATGTGTCAAGATTCAACCCAAAACCGATGATGGATATTATGCCATTTACTTCACCAACCGAGCGAAAGTTAGTTTGATGTAAAATATTGATGGAAAAATAAAAAAATAATAAAAAAATTAAAATTTATCTATCTGGAGTTACCAACCCGACAAAATAGACTTGGGCAATTTTTTTGCCATCTGCTTCTTCCAAGGCTGGCAACTCCAGATGAGGCCAAAATCCAGAAAAATTTATTCTTTCGTTTGGAGTTGTCAACTCCAAACGAAACAATACAAGGCAAAAGAAACTTTGCTTCGTCTGCGATTTTCAATTTCAGATGAAGTAAAAACAACCCCTGTCAGCGTCGGGCGCCCCACTGGCGAGACGAGCCATCCCGTTTCTGACATAGCGTGTCAAAGATTAATTTTTGAAATTAATTTGAGGGAGGTCGATTTTCAGAGTTAATTATTTTTTTGAGAGTTTTTTTTTAAAAAACTCTTTTTTAGAGATTCTAGTTAATTAAAAATAAAAATATTTATTAATTAAAATTTCTAATTGATCTTTTGTCATGGATCACCAGGTGTCTTCGTGAATTATTGAGTGAATAATTGTTGAACAGGCTCGGAATTTGTAGATCTCTGGGTGACAGACGTGTTCACAGCTCCGTCCATAAATAATTTAGGAGGCCAAATACAGTCCACTTCCTTTAGAAGGTTGTGGGGAGTATTTTTTAAGATTAAATTTGTTTATTACGCAACGGCTCGACTTCGCAGATCATTAAGCTGGATCAACTATCTGTGGATGCTCACTCATGGGCACAGAGATTACTGCTAATAATTTTGTGAAGGCTAACTCATTGCAATTCATACGTGCACGCTAGGAGTTCATTTTTCTCTTATGAAAGTCTTTTTTTCTCTATGTGACGGATCTTTTTCACCTCATTAAGGTTATGATGTAAGTCTATGAGTTTTTTTAAGAAAAAAAATAATTTAAAGAAAATAATCACGTTCTCAGGGACTGTGGACTCAGGGTCTAGCTATCAGTATAAGTGCTACTTTTTAAGTTCTCTTCTCTGCGAAGAAATGGTTGTTCAGTTTTCTATTTTATTTTATTACTTTCTTTTGAAATGACCATCTCATTTGAAAATTTGAGACTTCACATACAACAACAGCAACAAGTAAGCTATTTGTGCTAAGTATTTGAGTAGACTACGGGCTTGTTTGGTTAAGGGTGGAAGTGACGAAGCGAGAAATTGAGGAAGTAGTAATAATTTCCTTTGGAACTTAGGAATTAGTTAGTAAGTTTTTCGGTGTTTGGATGTTGTTGGGAAGTGTGATTTAGAAAATGTTTTGTCTTTTCTGGTGTTTGGATGGTAATGTGAAAGTGGAAATGGAAAAGTTAACCACAAAGTTGACCGTAAAATAGTATTAAAATAAAAATTATTTAAGAAAAATAAAAAATAGACTTTAATTAGAATGCAAGTGAGATTTACACGATCAAAAAATTAACTGTTTTGTGTTACAATTTATTACAAATAAGATTTACATGACCACAAAATTAACTGTAGCACTCTAGAAGTGAGGAAATTGTTGTGTAAAAGAGAAAAGATAAAAGGAAAAGAGGTTTTCTTATTTTCCTTTTCCATTGTTTAGATAGATAGGGAAGTGAGCAATTATACTTCCTTATTTCCTTACTTCCACCCACTTCCTTACAACCAAACAGCCCCTACATGAACTAAAAGAGAATTACGTCAAATCAAACACATGAATCAATTTTCTCCACTCATTCCTATCAAACATTATATCTTCGCTAAGATATTTAGTCTTTATATCTTATCTGTGTGCTCTCTTACATTCATAGTGACAGCTATCTGCAGCAAGTCGATTCTACGAGTCTATTTCTCGGGGAATTATAAGGAGGCCGACGTGGGCCCACACGGACCAAAAATATCCGGAGAAAAAAACGGAAATTTTGCCAACGAGGCTTTTGAATTATTGAGCATGTTGGAACCCAATCCCAAGTCAACGCGGCGGCCAATCCCTCTCCCTCTCTCTCCACTTGTTGATGTGATTTTGGGCAGGAAATTTTAGGTAACAAGATGAAATCTTCGACTTCTATGACTTTTGCGGTTTGTTTGTTTGCATGAAAGAAAACGAAGTTTGGACGGGTCTTTGAGGACTTCACTGAGTTTGTTTTTATTAAAAAAATTTAAGAGCCTGTCCCGGCACTCATGGAGCAATAATCACAGGGCTTTCTATAAAGTAGAGGGCCTACACTTGATCGAAACTGAGAGATTCGGTTCTAATATTATGTTAGAATCCAATTCTCTCTAAAAGATTTCTTATTAGAGAAAAATCACAACGTTAATATAAAATTTTGAACCTCTCTTCACACAACCGATGTGAGACTATTTTCTAACACTTTTTATAAGCAAAAAGTGGTTCCTCCACCTTTTAGTATTTCATACTCTTTTTAAGTTCCTCTTCAAAAGAAAACAGATAATAGAGTGGTTCAATAAAGAGTCACTTTGAGAATTTGAAATTTAGACTGATATATCTTCCGGGTTATTTTGCTCCAAAGCCAACTAAAGAAGTTCTACATGATATATGATCATCAAAATCTTGTCAATTTTCTTAATTCCTCTTCATTGTGGAATAAATCACTAAATATCTCAAAGAGAAGTCACTTTGAGATTTCGGGATTTACAAACATCTCCCTGATATCTAGGGCTGAAAATGATTAAAAATACATTGCTTCTCTTGCTATAAAGCAATCAAACGGTCTTTTTCACCCAAATAAAGGTCCTTGTTTATTGAATCTTATTCATGGTGATCTCAAGTGTAAAGAGCAGTAAACAATCAAAGGTATGAGTTTACGCTTGTGGAGTGCGAAGTTGTTTGTACTGGGGCTGTTTGTTTCGCGTAAAAGCCCGTAATTCGTAAATAACTTACAATTCAGTTACAACTGCGGTGTTTGTTTGGATCATAATTTGTAAAAGGCATATACAATCTAACTACCACTCACTTGCAACTAAATTGTCACCCGCTTGCAACTCACTTACAGTTAATTTTGTGCTCATGCAAATTTGTATTATTTTTATATTAATATTAAATTTTTTAATATTTAATATTTTTAGTATTATTTACAATATTTAAAATTTTTAAATCACCAAATAGTTAATTTTGTGGTGAACTTTTCTACTTACGACTTACACATTACGACAACCAAACACTGTAAAACACAATACACTTTTTCACTTATAATTTTATATTACCAATCAAATACTGTAAAATTTATATGCATGTAACGCATTTATAACTATAAAAGAGTTTACCAATTACAATTTACCAATTACGATCAATTACGATAACCAAACATACCCTAAACTTCCGCTTGAGGTTGGAGAGAATTAGAGTTTATGTCCGAGTGCAAATAATGGTGCCGATCTAAGGACTTTAATCATCACCTCCTTATTGGTCATTGCCATTGTGTGAAAAGAATATGTAGGGAGGTCATCAACAATGTGGATTGCCATCTTGTAGCCAGTTTGTTTTGAAAGAATTGGGGCTGAATTCGGTGAGCCCAAGGGCTTTTTCAGCAATGAACTATTTGGTTTGCGAAAAAAAAATTTGTGGGAAAAAGTCGTTGAGCTCAGCGAAATGTCACCGGCAGAGAAAATTTAATTTCACTGCAAAACCATCATAAACGTGCTAGAACTCTGGCTGCGTGGGGCTCACCATCAAGTTTTCTCAAAGAAAACTGTTTTTGTGGGCCCGGACGGCAGATTTCTCAAATTCATTTCCCCGACAAACATGGCCTAAGTGAGATCAACAACAGTCTTTGCAAAAGACTGCGACCTACTGTCACGTAATTGTTCGGCCGCAACGCACTGCCATGACACATGTTAAGTGTTTCTCCCTGATCACACCGATGACATATTGTACTTGCTAAGATCTCCTCTGAGTGTAGAAAGTATCTTTGGAAATACATGAACAAATTTTAATGCACGTATGTCGCGTCCACTGCTTACAAGCTCTTGGCCAAACACTCAAATCTTGATACATGATTTATTTGAGAGATTTCGTTTGCTCTAACATTGATGAATACTTAACTTCTAAAAGATCTTGGGGTAAAATCAAAGCAAAGCCCACCATTTTCTTGAGAATCACAAAATGCCACCAAATTTTCACATTTCATTCGAAGTAATTAACATCATTAAATTACATGGATTGTTAAGCTTCCCAACAACTTAGTTTGATGAGCAACTTTTAATTTGACCAGCAAACTTGTCATTGAAATTGGATGAATGTAGAGTGTCATCTTAATCTCAATAATAAATCAAAGGCTTTTTTGGTTTTCAAGTATGTTTTAAATTTTATTAAAAGATGTGTTGATACCCCCTTTTAAACTCCTCTTCTCAATCTTCGTTCACGATTTAGTCCTCTTTTTCATTACTTTGCTTGTTACTCTCGACTCTTGTGGCCTTGACGTAAGTTTTACATCGTAGAAAGATATGTGGATGTCCCCTTCATTTACTCAATTTTATGTTTTGACTCCTCCCCTTCAATCTTCAATTACATTTTACTGCTCTTTTTCACAATAAAAAAAAATGTCAAATTGTTAAAACCCTCATGTACTATCATAGTTTCACAAATATCCCCATGTACTATTGAAACGAGAAGGGAACACTCCTTTATACTATCAAATTCTATAGAAACATCTATGTACTATTGTAATATTTGATAATTTCTATTAAATCTAAGATAATAGATGGAGAAATTTTAGCATGCCGTAGTTAGTACAAGTATATTTTTCGCTAAATTTAACAGCACAAAAGAATGTATTGCCGACCTTTTTGATTGAAATTCTTATTTGATTGTGACTCACGTTCGTATCACGTCTAAACCAATTCTATTCACCCATTTACAAGCTGTTAACAAATCTGGAATCTAACGATACATCTATATATCCTCATCTCAAAATTTAATTTTAAAATAAAAATACATTTATTAGATAGAGATAAGAATGAAGATACACACCCCTCTTCACTATTGTATATCTAAAATTTCTCACTATCATTAGTCTCTTTCTCTCTCTCATCCATATATATAAAAGAAAGTTTAATAAAAAAAAAATGTAATGTTACCAAAAAATTTAGCTATAATATTTACATGCATATTTTAAAAAGTTTGAAATAAAAAATATCATTTATTAGGGATCTCTATTTTGAAAAAGAATTTTGATATAAAAGGTATATTAGAGAGAAAAAAATATGATACTTATAAAAAAAAAAAAGAAAATAAAAGATTTCTTTTATTCAAGATTAGAATTTTCTAGAATCATAGTAAAAGGCCTTAAAAAAAGTACAGAATTTTTTTTAAATAAATTTAAGACATTAATTCTATTTTTATTGTATGCGACACCATTAAATTTAAATGGAAGCTTGTGTGCAAATCCAACTGATAGAGATCTGCCACCAATTATTATGACTCAAGACTCTGTTTTCATATATGACATGCATGCAATTTTTGCAAAAAGCACATGAAGAGAGAACTAAAATATTGAACAAGGTTTGTTTTAGTCCAAGTCTAAATTAGTTGAAGATACACTCCTTTGTTGGGGTCCACTCAAAAAGAAAACTTTGCAAGTGGATACTATTTTCTTTTAGTTATTTTCAATTCTTATTGCTCGAGAGGATGCTTATTGCTTGCAGTGGGAGGGGTATAAATTGCCGAGTGTTTGGATATCTTTTAAGGTTTATATATCTGTGAACATAATGCGAGTTAGTACATGTAGCCGGCCGGGGGCCGTGGCGACCAATCCCTCATTTCTTCTTTTTTTTCACTTTTTCTTACCGTGGGACCCACTGCAAGTATGAGGCTGACTGCTTGCCGGCCAAGCCAGGGCCCAGGCCTGGGTCCCGCATCCACATTAACTTTTATTTTAAAAACATATTTTTAATATGGACGCACTAAACCTTCACGTGTGAACTCCGCATATTTTCACGCCGTCCTCCCAGATCTTATAAGTTTGGATAAAACAATTATTCTATTAGTTGTTGTCTATTTTGTAGCAGTACAGAACTAAAAATACACTTTTACTGTTCAAATTTGACAAAATATTCTCCTCTTTCTTTCACTCACTCATATCAGCAGTGTTGTTGCTGTTGCTGTCAGAATTATTGATGTAAGAACTGTAGTAGTTCTGACAGCAATGCTGCTACTGTCTGGAGTGAGTTTTTATTGAAAAGAAAATGATGAAGAAAGATGCGGGGGTATTTTAGTAACTTTATATCATATTTTAAAATTTCAGAATGTAAAAAAAAAAAATCTGCGCATCTTTTAACTTGTAAATGAAAAAAACTAATTGAGGGAGTTATTTTGTTTAAACCTATAAGATTTGATTTGATATAAAAATATGAAGATTTCGTCGATGAATATAAAATTTTGAAAGATTTTGAGTGTTAATATGAAAAAAACCAAACAAAACAGTATACGCATCATTAAATTTTCAGGGATGAGTATCGCATGGGTATGGACCCACCAAAGGAAAACGAAAGTAGAATGTAACCTACACGTTCTGCGAACATTGTAGAGAGAGGGAAATGAAGTTTTACGCAAACATTCTAAAAAAATTATAATTTCCAAATAAATTCTCAACAAGTTCTTAATTATACTATTTTACATATATGACCTTCTTGAGTTTTGCTTGGTGAGATGCTCTTTAGCTTATTGAGACAGAGAATGTGTTAAAATGGCTAATATATTCCTACATATTTTTAAAAAGAAATTCAACTGTGTTTGCATCTCAATTTTTCTTAATTTTTTAAATATAAATTTTACAATGCTTATTAAAATAAAATAAAAATTATGTTAGAAGACAGATTTTTAAAAATATTAAGAATAAAGGTGGGGCTGAACTTATTTTTATAATCAAAACTGAGTTGTTTCATTAATTTTTTATATAATATATAATAAGAACTCAGTTCCATTAGGGCCAGTTTGGTTAAGGGTGGAAGTGAGGAAGTGAGGAATTGAGGAAGTGGTAATAATTCCCTTTGAAACTTGAGAATTGGTTAGCAAGTTTTCCGGTGTTTGGATGTTGTTGGGAAGTGTGATTTGGAAAATGTTTTGTCTTTTCTAGTGTTTGGATGGCAATGTGAAAGTGAAAGTGAAAAAGTTGACCACAAAGTTGACCGTAAAATAATATTAAAATAAAAATTAATTAAGAAAAATAAAAAATGGACTGTAATTAGAATGCAAGTGAGATTTACATGATCAAAAAATTAACTGTCTTGTGCTGCAACTTATTACAAATGAGATTTACATGACCACAAAATTTAACTGTAGCACTCTGAAAGTGAGGAAATGATTGTGTAAAAGAGAAAGAGAAAAGGAAAAAGGTTTTCTTATTTTCCTTTTCTGGTGTTTGGATAGATAGGGAAGTGAGCAATTATACTTCCCTATTTTCTTACTTCCGCCCACTTCCCTGCAACCAAACAGCCCCAGTGTCATGCCATGAGAGGTCCCCATGCATCTCAAACAATCTCTCCTCCTATGTTTAACTCACCATAAACCAATAGATAAATTTACGTGGGAGAAATTTATTGAAGAAATTGAAGGATTTATTGCAAGATTGGGGACCCTTCCATTTCAGAAAGACAAAGGACTGTAGTAAATTTCACAAACATGAAGCTTGCATTCACCATAACTCCTCTTTGTACCTAAAATATTTTATTCCATTTTTCATTTGTGGGGTTGAACTACATAAATTGCTACACACAAAAATGAACCCTGTGCCATCATAAATTCTTCATGTACTTCAATTAAATCCTTTACCACTTTTGTGCATGACTCCCATCTCTCTACTTCCTCTGCCCATGCAGTTGGTCCAGTGGCTGGTCCCCTGTCCTTTTAAGTACTGTATTGTGGAATTTCAAGTATTAGAAATGGATTTTTCACCTATTTGTCCCTTACATCTTCTTTATTTTTTGTCTCTTGAATCTTTATAATTTCAATTTAATCACTCAAATCTTCTAGGTGGCTTAGAATGACAATAGTCAAATTGTCAATCAAATTAAATGAAAAAAAAAATTAGATTTGTTAGAGAACAAAACATGTTTTGACTTCTTAGGCCAGAAAAACTGAGAAGAAGTGAGAAGGAAAGGCAAGAATTAGAAAAATTTTGGGTTCAAAAGCAATAGGTTTAGACATGATAAATGAAGGGGAAAAAAGATAAAGTGAAGACGACGAGGGTGGGGCCCACAAAATCTAATCCCATGCTCGCCAAAAAAGAATGAGTAAACGAGTCTTTTAACATATTTCCGTTAACTTTGAAGTAATATTTCCTTTTTCATAGGCTGTCTAAATTGTCCTGATTTGAAGTTACATAAAAGATTTGAGAAACTAAATTAAAATTATAAAGAATTAAGGGACTAAAATAAAATTTTACCCATTAGAAATTTAGAAGTTTAAGGTGTCATTTGGTAATGGATTAGTTTAGATCATAGCTTTAAAAGTTTATCCTCTATTTTAAGTTATCAAAACCAAACCCTTGTAAGCTATAAAAAATTGCATATTAACCCCCTTAATGTAACACCGTTAACTTTTCCGTTAAAAAAACACGTACATAGATCATCACCCTTTTAAATTTAATTTTAAAAAAAAAAAAACCACCTCCTTATCCTCCTCCTGCTTCACCACCACCACCATCACCATTTCATTCTCCTCCTCCTCCAATCCATCGCTACATCTCCTCCTCAAATCCATCACCACTACCACCAATTTTCACCTCTTCCTAAAATCCATTGCCATCGTAACCACCTCCTCCACCTCCTTCTCAAACCCACCAGCACCACCACCACCACTTCCTCACCTCCTTCAATGCCATCAACTAACCTATTCGCCAAATCTCTCCCCTCCTCTCCCACCTTCGCCTCCTCCTCTTCACAAGCTTATCTTTTTCTTTGTCACCACTATTATCATCATCACAGACTTATCCTCCTCTCCTCTTCTTCTTTACCACTTAGAATTTTTTTAGGAAGAAAATAATTATGAAAAAATTAAGATTAATAATATTTAATTTGAAAAAAAATAAATTAATGAACTAATTAGGAGAATTATGTGGTTTACATCCAGTTCACATGATTAGTTTGTATGAAAAAATTAATATTATTAAAGTCTAAAGATCAATGTGCAAGTTTTCATAATCACGAGGGTTTGATGCGACACTTTTTTTAAGCATAAATTGTAACTGAGACAGAACTTTCCTTAAAATATTCTCACCGTTTCGTCAGAAAGCCAGTCTTCACTCTTCTCTTTTTCTTTTTCGTTTTCTTTTATCTGATAGAATATAATAACATATGTGAAATTTCAATCTAGCAATCTAAGAACTGTAGTCAAGTAATTTCAAGAGCTAAAATTGTACATAAAAAGAGTGGCAACATATTTGGACAGCATTGTTTTTTTTCCTCTCCATATACTAACCAAATAAAACATTAGGGTTGTGACTAAGGGGCCACTCTCACACAGTTCAACAGACATTTATTGTCATTATTAATTGATAATGGGTATCTGAACATTTTGAGGTCAGACAAGATACAGGTCAGGAATTAGATACATTTCTATTTCAACTAATGAAATGAAAAGGCATCTATGGCCATTAACTAACAACGAATGAATGTGGTCTCAAAAACTCAACATTCGAGATCAGCATATAGATATAAAAAACAAAGTAGAGACAATGTTTCAGCTGATGAATGAAAAAAAATATTATCCTCATTTGATGATAGCATAGCAGAAGAATGTACCCCTAGTCAAATAATTGTTAAATACACTGACTGCTTCACAGAGTAAATGTTCATATTTGGGCCTGTTTGGTTAAGGGTAGAAGTGAGAAAGTGAGGAATTGAGGAAGTGGTAATAATTCCCTTTGAAAGTTGGGAATTGATTAGTAAGTTTTCCGGTTTTGGATGTTGTTGGGAAGTGTAGTTTGAAAAATGTTTTGTTTTTTCCAGTGTTTGAATAGTAATGTGAAAGTGAAAGTGGAAAAGTTGACCATACAATAATATTAAAATAAAATTAATTAAATAAAATAAAAAATGAACTGTAATTAGAATGCTAGTGAGATTTACATGATCAAAAAATTAACTGTTTTGTAGTATAACTTATTACAAATGAGATTTACATGACCACAAAATTAATTGCAACACTCTTAAAGTGAGAAAATAATTGTGTAAAAGAGAAAAGAGAAAAGGAAAAAGGATTTTCTTATTTTCCTTTTCCTGTGTTTGACTGGATAGGAAAGTGAGCAATTATATTTCCCTATTTCCTTACTTTCGCCTACTTCCTTGCAACCAAACAGCCAAAAAGAAGAGTAAAATGCTGAAGACTTTGATCCTGAAATCCAATTGTCTAAGGTTTGAAACATGGTCTAATAGATGATACCAATATTGGCGACATAACAAATCAAAACAATCGATAAATGACTAATATTGCTAATGATGCTAATACTAAGAATTTACTTGATTCATGCTCTATTTCCAAAACAAATTTTGAATGCAGAAACTTCCATCTCTTCCAAAATGCTAATATCTATGATAATGGAAAAAAGATCAGAAGAAATCATTTACCAATCACAGTTAAAAACTAAAAGGGAAGAGCAAAAACGCAGAAACCAACTTTACAAAACAGCAGGACACTGAAGTTGATGAAAGATAGCAGAACTACATCATCACACTCAACCACAACCTAAGCACCACACTCAAAACATTCTTAAAAGCACACTCTATTAACTGTTCTTTCTCAGTGTCAATGGATGCTACTTCACTTTCAGAAAATAAAAGTTTGATGTCATATGGCTTAACTTGTCTCAATTTCTTCCTTCAGCATTGCTACATCCATGGACTGAGAATCCTACACAGTCAATAACAGATATAGTCAAGATAAGTTACTACAACTAATAGCAACAAGAGTAATTACTGGCATAAAAGCAATATCATATTCTCTTGCATTCTCTTGTTTGAAAGGCACTCTGGTATCATTATCGCAAAGGAAACAAAAAACAATAGGTCATGGGCCCTTAGAGCCTTATTCATCACTGAGAATCCTAATATCATCACCGACAAAAGGTAAAGAAGAATGAAAAGAGCAACGGTAACTCAATCGATAGAATTGCGATACCATGTTTTCTTTGTTGTCTACTATGTCTTTATCTTCAGATGTTACCTCCCCAGCAGGAACAGGGTCAGCTGAATCGCAAGAAAACAACAATGGTATAAGTCAAGCATTATTCCATACATACATTGGACTTGTGGATCTCTATTTTGCTAGTCATTCCTACCTTGTATGTACAAAAATGTCTAGGGTATCATGTATAAAGGCATATCAGATTGTCTTCAAAGTCAAAATAGAGAAAACCCTAGGCATCACGAAAGAACTAAAGAACCAGCCTTTCGAGTCAGTTGGCAATTGTTTTTTGAGGTTAATTATATATGCAAAAGTGTAAGCTTTTGTGGACATAAACTACAGTCCACCATAACAATTTATTTGGGAAATGAAAGATAGTTTCATACTTAAATTAGTTACCTTCCTTCCTGACAGATTCTTTTATTGAACTCTTGACCTTTGCATTTCCACTCTTAGACTCAACCCTCCTTGGCTTCTGAGATTTCTTCTGTGTATTATTAACATTAACATCTTTCACAGCAACGGGATGCCTTGGATTCTTGACAATTGAAGCCCTTTCCTTAGACGCTGACACTCTCTTCTCTACATTTTCTTTCTTGTCTGGCTCTGCAACAGTAAGAGCACTTGAAATCAATGACTTGGGTTTCAGGTCCCAGCTCCTGTAGAGGCAGAAGAGCTGCAAACATCTTGATTTGAAGTAAAGGTTTCTTCTTGTGACAGAGGACTGTTCTCAGAAAGTTTAAGCTGTTCAAAGTCTTCTAAAATATTGTAACTCTGAAGTAGATCTTTTGCTGGTTCTTCTAGTTCTACTAAAAGGTTGTGTTTGCGCACATATGATTTCAGCTCCTCCCTTATCCGGTGCAGAGGCTGCAGATCATATAACATTATAGACAATATGTCAAGCTTGAATGTGACACAAATTAATATATACAAGGTTAGGTATTTGCTTCAGTAATATACAAAATATTCTCTCAAATTAGGCCTGAATCATGCCTCACTCAAAGGATTGGGTCCTTGTTTCTAATTTATCTGTGTCACCACCTCTCAAACTGTCTGGCAAACCATCACCTTCTCTTCCAGCCAAGAAGTAAATAAGAGTTTCAGTATAAATTAATTAAAATTCCAAAACATACAAGTATTTAATCAACTTGCAAAATTTAGCTATTCCTCACTTCTTATTAGGGAAACAACCATCAAATCTAGTAACCAAAACATTTTAGGTTCTTCTTCTACTTCTTCTTCCTCCTCTTTTTCTTTTTTCTTTTCTTTTCTTTCTTCTTTTTTTTGTGTGTGTTGGGGGTTGGGGGTGGGGGGGGGGTGGGGGGACCAAAATATTGTAGTTAAACAAAAGCCAACTAATTGTTACCCACTTTCATCAATAACAATGACTTCAGGAACCAGCATGAGCCATTGAGCCTTTTCCTGTAACCAAAAGGTTTAAATGATAAACATGTTGTAGTTTCAATAATTAATTGACTTTTTTTAATATGTGAGTTCTTATTATATGAAATTCATCGCACCACAAAACCCCAAAATAGAATAGTGCTAACTTCCTGGGTGTCATCTTAATCATTTTTAATCTCCTGTTAACAGAAAAATAGGTACAAGTGCCCTTGATATTTAATTATAATTAATTACATTGTTTTTGTTAAGCTTAGTACAGTGGTTTTAAAGGCTTAAAGCTCGTATGCATGTATGTAAACAGTAAACATGCAAACACACAACCAGTATATTTTCTTAAACAAGATAAATGAAACCACTAGACCAAATTGAACATCACAAAGTCTTTATAAAGAAAACTAAGGTAAACCTCAAGATATATATTTGTTATGATGCATAAAGACAAGCAAATCTTTATCATGGATGAGACATGAATATTAAATGCAGGAGGGCAAGTAAAGAAACAAAAAGGCATCTAGGTGCTTATATGCATACCTCGCATCCAGCCTCCTGTGCAAGCTTGAAAAAGCCAAGGGAAATTGAGTGCTTGGAAGCTGATTCTGAGAGTTTAATCTGCGTCAACCAGTAAGAAACAGATGACAGCACACAGAACTTATGCCTGCTAGCAGACCTCGAAGTTTCAGAAAGTGGTGTATCACTTTTCCCCTGAATATTTGACCTGTTAAGTCGGGTTTCTGATATTGGTGTTATGCTTCCAACAGATGCTTGATGAGGGCTAAAAGTAGACTTGGTGGGTATTGAGAGCCTTCGTGGAGGTTTTGCAGATTTGTCGTTTGCAGAAGGATCCAGAACTCCCGCACTCTGGCTAACGCTTGATGAAGGCTTTACTCTAATTATTGTATCACAGAAAATAATGGTCGGATCAAAGAAATTCATGGACGTAACAAAACATCTGCAATGCTTCACGTAAGTGAAGGGCTTGCAATAACTTGGCATCAACGGATACATTTTTACAAACTGTAAGGAATATATTTGAAACTTTCAGAAATAAATTGAGACTATGGAAAACTAACTTGTACCAGTGTGCAGTCAGATCTCATAAGCTGATATCCTATCTATAACCTAACAAGTAAGTGTTCAATTAAACTGCAAAATCCAGTACCAGAGAAACAGCTTACAGGCCACCGAAGAGGCATGAGTAACGCCCAAGGAACAAACACAAGATTGAAAAAGGTTCACCCGAAAGTTGGCCTACTATTTGAATGATGCCTTGCAAAAATGAGAATTTTCTGGCATCGTGCCTTATAATAGACTCACTAAAAGAAGCTGAATGGTTTCTCATATGTAGAACTAGAGGGTAGCATCTTATAGATAACTAAAAAGACAGCTCACTAAAATCATGTCAACAATTACTTAAGATTGAAATAGGTTATGTTTTAAGCATCAGTTTTACAAATGTCAAGGTTGCTTCTGAAGTCAAGATGGAGAATAATAAGAGAAACTGTAACCTGACCAGGATAGGCAACTTTTCTTGTAGGCTTAAATCTAATGCAATGCCAACAAACCTAGAAAACATAATACATTTGCACCCAATTACAAACAGTTGGGTCATTCTGACCCAGACAGCATGATTTCCAATTTATTCAGTGGGAGAGATACAATGTCTCAGGCAACTAATAAATCATAATGATCATCGTTCAATCGTAATGAGATACCCCTATAGCACAATCATTTAAATATTGTAGTGCAAAACACCTTTACTGAAATAAATCTGTTCACAAACATTACCAAAAACAATAGCCTGGGGTATCCATTGACATAAGCACGACCGGTCCATGAGCACCAGTCAACCATGAATTGGTATCTCTAAGAAATATTTGATCTCCACTACATCTTTGAAAAAGAATGCTCTATTTGTGCCCAAAGAAGCCAATCCTTAATAATACATATGACCTGATTATATGTGTGCCATTGAATTGGCATTATATAATCTCCTCAGTATTGTAGACATCATACCTCATCATCAACAAGATTCAAATCAACATGAAAACACTTACATATCAATAATCAATAAAATTTCTTATTCAAAAAAGTGTGTAATAAAAAAAGTGACTTATGCAGCTTGCTGAATTGCCTAATTTTCCTTAAAACACTGCTAAAAGATATCATTGAACCTAAACCATCAGAAAAATGATGGAACAGGAAAAAAAAAAAAAAAAACAGTTGTCCAATTTTTATCAATAACCTTTACCAAATATGCTGTAATGTAAAGTCTACGTGTACTAGAATCATATTCCCAAACCTCAAAATGTTATTACTTTCTCATTTACGGGCAACATTCTCCAAAAGAAACATATCCAAATAACTCCCAGGACAAAGGCTCCCCACATTAGTGTTTCTCATCATCCTTGACTAGAGGCATTATGATGGTCCGTTATCTTCTCTGAAAGATATGTACCAATATGTTACCTAAGCATTTTGTTCTGTAGCAGTTTGGATATTTTGGGAGGGCTATCATATTTCACCTGTCTATGTTCGCAAATATAGTTGAGGCACAACGGTTGAAAATAACCTACAATATTCCCATTATCAGTTGCATATGGTCAACCATATACTATAGAAGTTGATGAATCATACAATAGATAATTACTAGTTCAGTAGACATTTTCAATTCCGCGACCAAAAGTTAGCAATTTGTGACCTTTTTAAATAGTTCCCATAGAAAAGGACATTTCTAAGCCATCAGATATCAAAATTACAATTGAACGGCACATTAACATAACATTTTATTTATGATCCAAAGAAGATAAACGCCCAATAGACTTCAATGGAATTAGTTTCAATGTCTTCATTTTGGTGTTAAAAAAAAAAACAATGCAAATAATGAGACTACAGAGTATCAGCCAATAGATTGCCTCAGTCTCATGATCCTAGGATATATAATTCTCTATGAAAAACCAGTGATTCGATCATAATAATCAAATACCCCCAACCTCTCAACCAGAATTTAACAAACTTAAACCCTTAATAGATTCAAAGCTCCAGACTTAAATCGCTAGAAAGAGAACGGATCGGACCTTCTAGAAGCTGAGGATTCCGGCGCATCGGCGACTGCCGAGCTCGCCTTCGCACTGGATCGGAGCGTATTCCGCAGCTTCGATCCCAACGAAGCCGCTGAACGATAATCAAAAAATCAGACAAAATCGAACCAAAAAATAGATTTTTTATTTTTTGTATTTACATAAATTGAGAGCGAGAGAACGATACCAGTGCGAGGGGATTGCTCTTTTTTAACCATTTCCATCGAGAAATTTCCTCTCTCGAGTTCTCGAATCGAAGGATCGCTTGGAATCGTGAATGGTTTTTGGTTTTGGTTGAAAATAACGAGACAGAGATAGAGGGAAAGCGGAGAAGGGGGGTGCGGGGCCCGCTCCTTGGTTTGAATTTGGGGGAGAGTGAGCGGGAAAAGAGTAAATTACAAATTCAAAATGGAAATATCAGTATATGTTTGTTCTTGGTGGGAAACCGATCAATCGGTTAGGAGACGGGAGAGAGAGAAAGAAAAAATGAGGTAGCTGAGAGAGAAAGAAGAAGAAAAGAGTGGATGGGCTCTCTTTCGCGCGGATGAAGACAGAAAACGAATGAATGGATAAAGTTTTTATATGAGTCACGGCAGAAAATCTCCCTTCACTCGATTTTAATAATTAAATTAAATAATAATAGTAATAATAATAATTTAATACAGAGGGGGACGTTATCTCAGGCGCGTCACATGGGGTCCCACCAGGAAAAATTGGTTTCTCTGACGTTTTCTCGTGCACATCGAAAATTCTGGGTGCCCCTATTTTTTGGCACCCACGGCAACCTCGAGCTTAAACAATTTTTTTTATTTTTTTATTTTTTATTTTTATTTTTTGTCATGTATTAAATTATAACATAATTTAAAATTAATGAAAATAATAAGAAAAAGATGACACGGCATCTAGATGTACCCTTCTTCTACCCATCTCATGATTTTATAAATAAATTAAATAAGAGAGTACTAGTTTTTATCACAAAATTTAAAACTCACCTGAGATGCAAAATGAGAACCACTCACTGAACGTTTTTTTCACAATGTCGTGGCTCCAATTCTCTTTATATTTTTATTTTTACAAAAGTTTTTTTTTTAATTCCCAAGGATGATTCTTTATATATGTTTTGGAAAGAGGACGGAAAAGTATATTATCTTGAGAATCAATATCGACTCTGTTTCCAGCATGACTGGTAGGACAGAGGCATCAGTAGCGTAGTTGATGATGCGGTGACAAAGTCCTATAATTATGAGTTTTCTAATCACAATCACACTTCTTTTATGAGGTCAATAACCATTTGAACTCTATTTTAACTACAATTTAAGTATTCTTCGTTTGCACAAGTGAAGTTCATTTTGCATATTGGTTATAAAAGGGCTCTATATATGTGTCATATGCTTTTGACAAGTGTAATATACATAGGGGTGAGAATGGGCACGACCAGCCTACGAATCAATCGGGATGGCCTGAAATATTCGGGCTAGAGCCTCGCCTAGAAGATTCAAACACCCAACTGAGCATGTCCATTTGACATGAATTAATTTCGGATCAAATATGGGTGCTCAGCATGAAACTTGCCCATTCAACTCGACCCAATTTTATTTAGGGCTCTCGCTCTCGCTCCCTCCCCCTTCTTCTTCCCCAAATCCCAAACAGTGAAAGAGAGCATTCTCCAATCTGATCTCCCTCCTCTCTCCCCCCTCGAGGTCCTTGCGAGCAACGTCGTGGGATCTCGTCGCTGTTGGAAAGAGAGAGGGTTATTGCTGAGGAAGTCGAAGAGGATCGTCGAGGGTCGTCGAGTGATCGCCAAGGAGGTCGACGACAAAAGGACGAAGGAAGAAGCAGCAGCACAGCAACAGGTGCAGGTGATCGGTCGACCGGTCCAGTCGACCGCCGCAGTATCAGGAACTCGGTCGACCGGCTCGGTCGACCGACATGCACGTTGTGCACAAGTTGGAGCTCGGTTGACCGCCCGGTCGACCGACTGAAAGTACCCAACTCTCTGTTGGGCACCGGTCGACCGGTGGAAGGGGTCGGTCGACCGCCCGGTCGACCGACAGTCGGGTGCGGGTAATTTCTGCTGATTCGAAAATCTGTTGTATTTAAGAGCTGTTGTTGGTTTCTAGGGTTTGTATCAGAATAAGGATCTGAAGGCTAGGTTTGCTAGAGCTCTCTTGCAATCAAAGAGGCTACTAGCAATTGTAATCATCTTCCAAGTAAATTAATCTCTCTTTTGATTGCCCCGGGGACGTAGGCATTGAGGCCAAACCTCATCAGATTGTTTGTTTGCGTGTGTGCTTTCTCTTGGTGGTTGTTTTGTACTATTTGGGATTGTTCTTCGTGCTTGAGAGATTCAGGGGATCCTCATCAGGTTGTTGTCGTGGGCACAACAAGTGGTATCAGAGCTTCCAGGTTTCGCTTGGGATTTCTGGAGATTCGGAGGGCTTGAGATCTGATTTGGTGGAGATCGTGTGTCGATCTCAGATCAGAGGTATTGGTGTTCGTGGGATCGTGTGTCGATCTTAGGAGGACGCAAGGAGGGCTCGTGGAATCTGTGGTGGAGTAGATCCGGTGAGAAACTCAATTTAGGGTTTCAGGAAAAAAGGTAAAAATTCAATTTTTATCTGAGTAGTGATCTATTTCCAGTTGGTTGTTCTTCCGCATAGATAGAGGATCAAGTAATCTAGATGGCAGAAGAAATTGCTTCGGTTAAGACCATGCATCCTCATCCGAGAATCGACGTGGTGAAGTTCAATGGTACAAATAACTTCAGGATGTGGAGATGTGAGGTTATGGATGCCTTGAATGCATCAAACCTTGAGGATACTCTCCTTTTGGAGAAGAAGAGAAGCAAGACCACTGATGAAGAGTGGGCAAAGATGAACAGGTCAGCGTGTGGGTTGATACGTTCATGTTTGTCGCAGGACATAAAATATCTTGCACAACATGAGACATCGGCGAAGCATTTATGGGAAACCCTTGAGAAGAAATACCTGACGAAGAGTGTTGAGTCAAGGTTGCAGCTTAAGAGTAAGCTGTACGGATTTCAGATGAAGAAGGGGAGCACAGTGAATGAGCACATCAACCGATACACGAAACTTCTTACAGACTTGGTGAACATGGATGTCATTGTAGAAGAGGAGGACAAGGCGATCATCTTCCTGAACTCACTCCCGGAGGAGGAGTATGAGACATTCACACTGACCTTTATCAATGGAAGACAGACCTTGGATTACAATGAGGTGTCGTCTGTACTGACAAGTTATGAGACAAGGAAGAAGGAGAGACATCCTTCTAAGTCAAGCTCATCGGCGGAGGCACTGGAAGTAAGAGGCAGAGGTTCATCGAGGAAGGGCAAGGAGGTTAGAGGAAGATCAAAGTCCAGGCCGGGTTTCAGAAATCTGAAGAGGAATCAGTGTGCCTTGTGCAAGGAAGTAGGACACTGGAAAGCAGAATGCCCGAAGGCCAAAGGTAAGAATGTGGAGTCAAAGACCGAGGCGAATCTCGCACAGGCGGATAGATCGGATGATGACTCATCAGTGTTCTCTCTCTCGGTTACTACCCCTACTGTTTGTAACTCAGATAGTGCTGAGTGGATCTTGGATAGCGGAGCCACCTATCATGTGTGCCCGAACAGGGCCTGATTTTCTAGCTTTGAGAAGCTGGATGGATGTTACACGGTCATGGGGGATGACCATCCGTGTAATATAGAAGCGATGGGTACAGTCCGTATCAAGATGGATGATGGGATAGTTCGAGAGTTGAAGGAGGTGAGGTATGTATCTCAGCTCAAAAGGAATCTTATCTCAGTTGGCACTTTGAAAGCATCGGGTATGGTGATATCTTTTCGAGATGGCGATCTCAGGATGATCAAGGGCTCGATGGTGGTGATGAAGGGCGTCCGCCAAGGCAACCTCTACTACTTGAAGGGTAGTACGATTATAGATCAGGTGGAGACTTCGAGTTCCTCAGATGATGGTGGCCCGGAGGTCTGGCAGGGAAAGGTCGGACAGGAAGAAGAAAAATCTTTGCGAGCTCCTGCAAAGATGGAATCGCTGGAAGGTGCTGCTACCTGCAAGTTAGAAAGTGAACACAGCGTTCTGGACAAGAAGAAGGTGAGATTCAGCACCAGTACTCATCGCCATGAAAGTCTTCTTGATTGTGTTCACATGAGCGTATGGGGACTGCTAAGACGGCATCGCTTGGAGATCACAAGTACTTTGTCTCTTTTGTTGATGGTTCATCTAGGCAGGTTTGGATATATCCCATGAGATAAAGGGGTGAAGTCCTAGATGTGTTGGTGAAGTGGAGAGGAAGAATGGAGAGGCAGATAGGTAGGAAGATAAAGGAGCTTCATATTGGTAATGTTGGAAAGGACATGTACCAGTTCCTACGATTTGGCCAGAACACAGGTATTGCTACTCACTTCACAACAGGTACAAATGAGTTGGCTAAAGATGTAGTCCGTCCCTTACTGGAGGAGGTTCGGAGGTTGTTGTCTAAAGCAGAATTAGATAGGTCGTTTTAGGTTGAGGCGACTGAGTATGCTAGCCATCTCATGAATAGATCGACTGCGATAGGAGGTAAAGCTCCATTAGAAATTTGGTCTGGGGAAGCTGCTCAAGATCATTGTTTGCTGCGGGAGTTTGGAAGTCCGACTACTTCAGTGCCAAGAATGGCAAGGTGAATCCGCGAGCAAAGAGGTTTGTCTATTTGGGCGTCAAGAGGAACAGTTACAGGTTGTGGGACCACGAAGACAAGAAGATCGTGATGAGCAGGAATATCACATCTGGAGAGACTTCAGTGCTGAAGTCCACTGTCTCTCAACAGGTGGAGAGGACAGAGACCAAGGAAGGATCGCAGCGGGTGGAGGTTGATGCTACTCCATCATCTCCAGTTGGTTCGGCATTTGAGGAGACTTCATCGGATGTGACACTGGGTGGAGATCATGATACCAAGGTTGATGCTTAACAGGTTGAAGACATTGTTGAGGATGTCGAGTTGTTTGCAGCTATTGGAACAAAAGTGAAACCACGCTTGTGGGAAAAGAAGCATGAATCTCAAGCTTGTGATCGTGACAAGCTGAAGTTGAAGGCCGTTGTCCTCCATGATGGTCGGGAAGAGGTTCATATGACTCGGTCAGACAGGTTCGTTGCTGCAAATACAGGTACCATTGCTTGAGCTTGATGAAGCTCATCTAAATGAACTACGGTTGGCTTGATCCTTTTGGGCAAAGGTACGTAGGCAGCCGTAAAGGCGCAGCCATTTGGTGATGCAACTCTTATGAAGCTATTTGGGTTCTCGAGAAGCTGTTATGGATCTTCACGTAGAGGTGAAGAGTTGTGGCCGATGGAACTTCACGTCGAGGTGGAGAGGCTTTACGTAGAGGTGAAGTGTTGTGGCCAGTTGGACTTCACGTGGTGGTGAAGTGTTGTGATCTCAATGAACATTTTGATCTTTCGGTGAGAAGATGTTGAGCTTGCATAAGGAGTGGTGTGCATCCAGTTAAAGCCGATGATGTTTGGTGTGCTCTACATAGACTTGGTGGACCGTCAGTGGAAGACAAGAAGACTAGATAGAGCTAGTCAGTTGGAGAGTCAATGTTGGCTCGTGAGGAAGTCTTCATGAGGTCGTGAAGTTGCGGAGTGGAAGCCACAGTTGGTGATCGGCATCTATGGAAGTTCTCCTAAGGTGAAGTGCAGGGAAGGTATGTGCGATGTTTTCCAGTGGATAGCTGAGCTATAGATTCCAAGCCGAGATTGTGTGTCGATTTCACCGAGATCATGTGTCGATTTCATCCGGTGCGCACAAGCCGAGATCGTGTGTCGATTTCGCCAGGTGATAGACTGGGGTATGTTGGAGATCGGCTCAGATTTTTGAAAAAATCTTCGCCGCCGAGGTGGAGAATTGTTGGAAAGAGAGAGGGTTATTGCTGAGGAAGTCGAAGAGGATCGTCGAGCGTCGTCGAGTGATCGCCAAGGAGGTCGACGACAAAAGGACGAAGGAAGAAGCAGCAGCACAGCAGCAGATGCAGGTGATCGGTCGACCGGTCCGGTCCGCAGTATCAGGAACTCGGTCGACCGGCTCGGTCGACCAACGTGCACAACGTGCACAAGTTGGAGCTCGGTCGACCGCCCGGTCGACCGACTGAAAGTACCTAACTCTCAGTTAGGCACCCGGTCGACCGGTGGAAGGGGTCGGTCGACCGCCCGGTCGACCGACAGTCGGGTGTAGGTAATTTCTGCTGATTCGGAAATCTGTTGTATTTAAGGGTTGTTGTTGGTTTCTAGGATTTGTATCAGAATAAGGATCTGAAGGCTGGGTTTGCTGGAGCTCTCTTGCAATCAAAGAGGCTACTAGCAATTGTAATTATCTTCCAAGTAAATTAATCTCTCTTTTGATTGCCCCGGGGATGTAGGCATTGAGGCCGAACCTCGTCAGATTGTTTGTTTGCGTGTGTGCTTTCTCTTGGTGGTTGTTTTGTACTGTTTGGGATTGTTCTTCGTGCTTGAGAGATTCAGGAGATCCTCATCAGGTTGTTGTCGTGGGCACAGCAGTCGCCGCCTCAAATCCCCCCTTCCCCATCAACCATAATCATCATCCGGGTTTCAATCAAAACCCACACATAAGAGAGCTCTTTGGCCCCCACCCCTGGGCTTTTCTCAAGTTCTGTGATTCAAAGATTGCATTTTTATTAGGTCTTCTGAAGTTAAGGGGCATTCGCTTGTTGAGTCTGCTCGCGCTCATGTGTGCATTGCAAGATTTTGATTAAAAATTGAATTTTGATAAGTTTTTGGTAATTTGGTAGCATGTTTTGATTTGTAGATCTCGAAAATTTTTAGGGTTTTCTTTTCCTTTTTAGTTTGTTTTTTTTTTTGGTATCAAGTGTGTCACTCACATTGATCAATGGACTTTCCTTTAAGATCTAGAAGTGTGATATTCTCTATTTCCTGTTTGCACTGTTCATTTTGAATCTGATCTTGAGGAAAATTTAGTTTTTTTATGATAATTTACTTTTTATGAAAATTTGTGTAATGGGATGTCCTTTTGGGTTATAATAATACATATTTTATATTTTGTTTCTCTTCAAACATACAAGAAAAATTATGAGATTTTGCTATTATTATAACCATAAAGAATGATTTGGTTATACATTACCAAACACCATTTCGGCAAATTGGACATTAAATTTGACGAAGATGATGAAGATAAGATCGATGAAGATTGTTCATAAGCATAAATGTGGAGATAAGAATATATTTACCAACAACAAAAATAGGTCTAGGTCAAGAAAGAAGAGAAATTGTGGGAAATTATCTCAAGATTATCTTGGACACATTATGCATCGTCAAGAATGTTTTATTTAATACAATTAAGAAAAATTTACAAGGGATTGTTTGTTCAAATAAAGAAAATGTTGATGTTAAGTTAACACTCGGATGAAAATAATTACATTTTTTGAGAATGCTCAATGTTTTTCTCTCAATTCTATTGATTTGAATTTGTGTTGCAGATCACTGTAGTTGTTTCCATTTAGGTATGGACTGCAAGTCAGCTCTGCAGTTCTCTGTTCTCTTTTTCTCAATAAGAGAATCACTACAACAAAAAAATGATACCATGTCGGTGTTGGCCCGAAGGCCCATTACTCTAGTTTTGATAATGATTAACTCATGTAGTTATAGTACTAATGATTTTGTGTTTAGTTAGTCTCAGATATTTGATCAAGATCTTAGTTGGTGTTTAGCTTCAACAAAGGATTTAAAGTCAAGTTTTGGAGCTACCACATGTTGATTCAAGAACTCGCACATCAAGATTGCATCAAGTACTCAAGAGGAGCCTAGCTCATTGGATCAAGGTTCAGACCAAATCAAAAAGGAGAAGAAGATTTTCAAAGAGAAGATTTCCAAGAAGACTTGTGCCATGTTTGTAAGTGTAAAGATTTTATTTTTAGATAAAATGTAAAGGATAGATTAGTTGGTGGATTGCTCAAGTTCATATACACTCACACAAGATTTATATGTGTTTTCATAAAAGAGTTTTCGTTTTGAAAAATACCGGTTTGATTTTTAAGCTTCAAAATATATATGTGTTTTATCAAATTTATTTTAGAGTTTATTGTCAAAACATAGATATTTCATCATATATGTGTAGTGGATCATATCCTTATACACTAAGCTTAAAAAGGGTTTAAAATATCTTGTTTTGTATTTGGAGAAGTTTTGAAAAAATCGTTTTTGAAAAATACAGATTTGTATTTAAGCCAAAATTTTTATATCACAAAATAGTTCAAAATATTTGTAACATGTTTTGATTTTTACTCAAACATGCTTGTATATCAAAGTATGTCAATGAACTTATTTTTGTAGAATTTATGAGAATTTATCAAATTTTATTGAAGGTAAAAAGACCATGTTTTAATCCCTAAAAATTTGTGATCTGGCCTTCTTCCGGTCGACCGGCCGGCCGACCGAAACAGAAGTCGGTCGATCGATGTGCACAAACGTGCACAACCGCTTTGGCTGGTGGGCCGGTCGACCGACCCGGTCGACTGCCAGAGAGCTCTGCTCTCTGGATCTGGCCACGCCTGACCGGGAGGTCGACGGTAGAGAGCTTCTGCTCTCTGTATCCAGATCTCGGTCGACCGGCTGGTCGACCGATGGCACAACGGTCAGAAAGCTGACCATGGCCGGTCGACCGGGCAGTCGACAGACAACAGAAAGTTCTGCTGAGTTGTCCCTAACGGCTAGTTTTTGGATCCTATTTATATGGGGCTGTCTTGGGCTGTTTTAGACAAGATTTGAAGTGGGTTCAAACTAGTTTTTCCTACCTTTTTAAGTGTTTATCTCCACTTGTTTTACAGCCAAATACTTCCATATCAAAAGGAGAGTTTTTCAAGAGTGTTTTGAAAAAGAGATCTCTTGAGTTTTCACTACAAATTCTATCCAAGTTTTTCTCACACATACTTGAGCTATCCACTGCTATATCAATCCTACAGGGATCTTTGTTGTGAGAGAATTTTAGGTGATCAAAGTGTTTGGATCACTAAGTGTTTATTCTTGCATTTGAGGAGACGAACTTGCGGGTTCGCGTTGTTTTGAGTTATAGTGGGAGCTCGGTGTAAAGGTGCGGCCTCGACAAGCTAGTGTGCTTGCGTGTGTAGTTCTTGCGGGAACAAGAGAGGGACTAGTGAGTCCAAGGAGTTGTAGTGTGAACTCATTGTAGGTGTTGCGGCACCGAGTGATCCGGTGAGATCGATTCTAATGGAAATCCTTCATAGTGTTGAAGGCGGGGACGTAGAGTAAGGGTGCTCGAACCTCAAAATAAATCTCCCGTGTTTGCGATTGCTCTCTCTATCTCTCACTTGTATTTATATCTTGCATGCTCTTATTGTTCATATTCATTACTTACTTGATATACTTGTGCTTAAATTGATATATGCTTGGGGATTGTTTGCTCACACTTGTATTCAATCAAGAGAGTCATAGCGGTGCCTCAACTCTTATCTAGAGGAGTCTTGAGGAGATTGTCCAGAGCCCTTCACCGGGAATTCGGCTACACCCTTAGGTTATCTCTTGTGTGTTTAGCTTAATAATTTTTAGTTTGCATAAATAGTTTTAACTCCACATTAATTTATCATTAGATTAGCTAGTCACCTATTCACCCCCCTCTAGATGATTTCAGTCGGTTTAAAACCGACGTAAAAGACATACAATGCCGGTTCAGAAATTGACGTCTATTCAAGCGACGTAATAGGTATGTGACATTCCACGTCAGAGCTTTGAACGTTGGTTCCCAAATGAACCAACATAAAAGCTAATTTTTTTTTAAATCATCAAACAACAACATCAGCAGCAAATCTCGTCAACAGATAAAAAAATTAAATCCAAAAAATAAATTTCAGTCTCATCCAAAACTTAGATCTCAATCTCATACAAAAATTAAATTTCAATCTCAACAACCACAACAACAACCTTAGGTCTCAATCTCATACAAAAATTAAATTTCTCATGTACAAAAATCCAAATCCAGACAAAAGAAAAATCAGAACCTAGATCTCAATCTTATACAATCCAAATGAATAAAATAAATCTATACATTTTATGTTCACTGCCTTTCATTTTCTCCAAATTTCACTAAGGGACATGATGACAAGGGAGACGACGGAGAAGGAGATGGAGTTGGGGGAGATGAGGAGGATGACGTGGGCCTTGTGGATGTCGAGACCCCTTTTCCCCCTTCTTCTTCCTTCCTTTCTGTAGTAGGTCAATGACGAAGAGATTGAAGACTTGTTATGGGGTCGTCGGCAAGTTGAGAACCTCAGACGATTCAGGAGGTAAGCTTACCGGTGTGGGTAGCGGGGGATCAAACAACATCTTAGATCCCGAGCAGCCCCATGAATCCGAGCGATGGTGCAAGCTCTGATTCTTCACAAGTCAATTTGAGGAAAGTGTGTGTTTATGGATTAACAGGCGAAGAGTTTGGTTTCGGGGCCGTTTGTTTCGCGTAAAACTCCGTAATTCGTAAATGACTTACTACCTAGTTACAACTACGGCGTTTGTTTGGACCGTAATTCGTATAAGAGTTACGTAACTCAACTAACACTCACTTGCAACCCAGTTACCACTCACTTACAGTCCAGTTACAGTTAATTTTGTGCTCATGCAAATTTGTATTATTTTTTATATTAATATTAAAAATTTTTAATATTTAACTTTTTTAATATTTATTTGCAGTATTAAAACTTTTAAAATCACCAAATAGTTAATTTTGTGGTCAACTTTTTCACTTACGACTTATACATTACGACAACCAAACACCGTAAAGTACAATACACTTTCCCACTTTACAATTTTATATTTCCAACCAAACACCGTAAAATTTACATACATGTAACTCATTTACAATTGTAAAAGACTTTACTAATTACAACTACGAATTACGACCAGTTACGACAACCAAACAGACCCTTCATGTGGGTCTTTGGATGAGGAGTTGATCCGTGAAAGAGAGTGACTGACATTTCTATCCGTTCGATTGTAAATCTTATTATTTTATTTGGGAGAGTTTTTACATCGGTTCTGTTGGCCCAAAGGCCTTCCACTCTAGTTTTGATGATGATTAAATCATGTAGTTATGTGTACTAATAATCTTGTGTTTTTAGTTTTAGATCATTAATCAAGTTATTAGTTGGTGATTAGCTTCAACAAGATGATTTGGAAGCTTTCACATGTTGATTCAAGAGCTCAAGCGTCAAAGATCATATATAGCACTTGCTCGGTGGATCAAAGAGTTTTGGATCGAGTCGGCTTGGAGATTGCGCTCTACAAGAAGACTTCGGTACCATAGTTTAGTTTTGTGTTTAGATCTAAAATTGTAAAGATTAGAATAGTATGATAATGCTCAAATTCACAACACACACACGTTTCATGTTTTGAATATTGGTTTTTGGTTTTTCGATTTTAGGTTTAACCGATCTTGGTTTTCATGAATAGATAGATCAAAACAAGTTTACATGGTTTAATGTATATATGATTTGTTCTATATACATACATGCTTTAATTTACTAGACAAACTTAGTTTTGACTCACTTATTCATGTGTTTTATGTTTTGGTATTTTTGACAAAACATATTTTGGAATTAATGACAGAAACTATGATATATATATATGTTTCATGTATAATGGATTTCTATCCATATGCATCATGCTTCAAAGTGTTTAAATATCATGTTTTTGTATTTGAAAGAGTTTTGGACAAAACGTATTTTCTATTCAAAATCCAAGTTTTAGAAAATACAGTTTTGGTAAAAATGATAAGACACAAAAATAGTTCATATTGATTGATATTTGAGCTAAACTTTTTTATCACATGTTTATATATCAATGCAAAATGATAAAACTATTTTGGTGATTTTTAGAAAAGATAAAAGAAATTTTAAACATGTCTTTAACCCAGTTTTCTGTTCCAGGCTTCACCAGTCGACTAGTCTTCTGACCAAGTCGACTTGGCTGAAGTCGGTCGACCGGGTCGGTCGACCGACGTGCACAGAATTGTGCACGTTTGGCAGACTTTGGACGGTCGACCGTCCGGGTCGACCGGGTCAGAGAGCAGAGCTCTCTGTTTGTTTGGGTCGACCGGGGTGGTCGACCGGTAGCTGGCAACGGACAAAATTTGACCGTTGGACGGTCGACTGGACCGGTCGACCGGCAGTGCATTTCTGGCTTTTTCTGCTACCAACGGCTATATTTTTCTGTGGTCTATAAATACCCCATTTGTGAGAGTTTTTCTCTAAAATTTTTTGTGCGGATTTTTCCCTACCCTCTGGTGTTTTCACAGCAATCAAAAGAAGTTTTTGGATTAAAATTGAACAATCTATTTGGTGTTTTTGCTAGGGTTTGGAAATTCAAAGAAAAGGGTTTTTGGGAAAAAGAGTTTGATTCATCTTCTATATCTTGGTTTCAGTTTTTCCAAAGGATTTTTCTTTGTGATTTTGATTTCCATTCCATTGGTTTTCTCCACACTTGAGCTAAAATCTACTATCTCTTCTATAGGATTTTTGTGTGGGAGAAAGAAATTGTTTGTGGTTGTTGTTTAGACCACAAAGTTAAAAACCCAATCTTTGTTTGGCTTTGTGCCTTGGGTTGTATCCCTCAAGTTGTGATGTGATCCTTGTGTTTGCTTTGTGCTAATCCCTCGGGTTGTGAGGTGATTGTTTTGTTGGATTGGAGCTTGCCTCAAGGAGGAGGTTGTGGTTGTAAAGAGAGGAGTTGGGTACTCCTTATGAGAGTTCTTTGTGGACTTGCTAGTGGATTAGAAATCCTTCGTGTGTCGAAGGCGGGGATGTAGAGCTGGGTGCTCGAACCTCGAAACATATCTTATTGTTTGCGCTTGATCCATTGACTCTCTCTATCTCTCTCTTTACTTTGTGCCTTGCAACTATTCATATTGTGCATTCATAATTGCTTGGCTTGGTTGTGTGTGCATCACTTGTTGATTGCACTTGAGTGTATTGCATTAAGTTTTTAAATTCCGCATTGAGTTCATTAGATTAGCATAATCACCTATTCACCCCCCCTCTAGGTGATCTTTCAATTGGTATCAGAGCTAGCGCTCCTGATATTTAGGTTTAACCACTTAGGAGTGAGATCTTGGTTTGCTAATCTTCATTTGCATTGTTCATTTGCACTCATTTAGTTTGCTCTCATGGATAGCCCTCCTATGTTTGACCATATTAGACTTGATGTTTGGAAGGCCAATATGAGTAGCCATTTGAAAAGACTAGGACATCTAGTTTATCAAGCCTCCACTATGAAATCATTCCCTAATAGTAGCAAGCATAAAAAGGCTAATGCATTAGCACTTAGAGCATCTCTTAGTGAACATCTTTTACCGGTGTTTGATCGTTATGACTCGGCTTTTGCAGTTTGGAGCTTATTGACGTCTCCCGAGCTTCCAAGGATTATCAACAAGATGAGGAGATCTAAGGGAGAAAAGTCCGAAGAGCATTGCTTCATGGTCCAAGGGAAAAACTCCCTTGAGGTACAATCGGACACTCAATTAGATGATACCTCTAGTTCCTATTGCCATGGTTGTTTTGAAGTTCAAACTTTAAATTTGGAACTTACTCAAAAGCTTGAAATTTATTGGAAAAACACAATCTTTTGAAAGAGGACAACCTTGTTTTGAAAAATGAATTAAAGGATTTGTGTTCTAATTTTGAATTGGTTTTGCAAGAAAAGGAAGAGATCACTAGTGAACGTGACTCACTAAGATCTCAACTAGACCTGCCCTTGATGAGATTGAGATTTTGAAAAACAAAAATGAATGTGATGATGTTGTGAAGCACAATGAGGTTTTATCTTCTAAATTGGATTTTGTTTTAAAAGATAACCTTGTTTTGAAAAATAAAATTGATTCAATTACAAAAGAATTGGATTTAGTTTTAAAGAAAAATGAATCTTTGAAAATTGAAATTGATTCTCATGTGTGCCATGCTAGTATAGCTTCTTCTTCTTCTAGCACACCTATTGCATGCTCCACTTTATCTTCAAGTATTGAAAATGATATAAATGTTTTGAAGAAAAGTGTTGAATGTTTGGGCTCCACTTTGAGCCAATGCACATTGAATCATTCACGTTTGGAAACCTTGGTTCGCAAGAAACAAGGTCCATCTTTGCATGCACACCCATCACGGCATACACGTGCTTCCCACAGACACCACCATCACACGTATGCTCATGTGTACACATGTACACATTGTGGCCGAAAAGGTCACCTTGCTAGATTTTGTTATGATCGTGTTTTTCATGAAAATTTAGCAACTAATCTTGTTTGGGTTAGAAAAGATACTAACCCCCGTGGACCCAAAAGAAAATGGGTACCAAAGACCACCTCTTTGCTTTTTGATGTAGGTGGGAGCTCTCGCATCACGTGAGAGTATTGGTGCCTTGAGGTGGATGCATTCTAAGTTTAAAAGAGAACCATTTGGATGCTATACTCTCAAGGGATTTGGTGGGAGGACCACCATGGTTTGGAGAATTAGAGATGCACCTTCATCGGTTTGGTATCATTCTCTAACTCCCATTTTTACTTGCATGCTTTTCATGTTCATCTATTTATAGCATGCCATGGTTTATTGTTCATTATGCTTATGCCATGCTCATTAGAATAGTGTTATACATGTTTAGTTACTTGAGCACCCATGTTTTATATGGATCTATATTTAGTGTTCTCACCTTATTTAAACTAACATGTATGCCCTAGATCTAATGCACATGCATATGCATTATGACCATTTGGATGTTTATGATGTTTATGATTTTTGTTTTGTTGAAACATGTTTTATTGTTTCATGATTAGTATGATATTTGCCATGTTTATTAGACTTATGCTTTACATGATTAGTTGTTGAGACACCCATGTTTAGTATGGACCCATATTTTGTGTTCTCTTTATATTTTAGCTATCATGTTAATCATAGGTTTAATGCACATGTCTTTGTCATGCTAATCATATGGTTGACTATGACTTTTTGTTTTAATGATTCATGTTTTGATAAATAACTTGTGTTGTAATAGTTTAACAATGGTGATGTGTTGTATGATTTCTAATTTTGCCACATGTTTTGATATTTATAGGCTATTATGTATTTCTTGATTCTAATAGCATGTGGATGTTCTTCATGATCATTTTTATGTCTTTCATGTTGATTTATATCCCGTTTTGTGCTTAATGATTTGATTACTTGTTTAGAAGTTAGTTTTCATTAAGGCTAGAATTTATACTTGCACATGTAGTGGGACACAAATAAATCTTTATATATGTTTGTGCTTGGATGCTTATTTGCACCCATTAAATGTGCTAGTATAGCCTAGTTTTGATGATTCATGCATTTTAAACTTGTATTCCTATTTTTGGATTTGTTTTATGTGTATGAGTTTTCATTTCATGTATATGTTTATTTTGTCAAACCTTAAGATATACATGTATACCCTTTGAGTCATTTGCCTTTCATGCAAATCTATATATATGGACTCAATTGTGTTTAGGGATATGTATGTATACTTATTGTGTTGACAATTCATACATATACCTTGAAATGAAATTAGTTTTGGTGAAAATTTAGTTTTTCTTGATTTCGTATTCATTTGTTTAACTTCATGTATATGTCTATCTTGTCCAAACTATCCTTTATACATATACATCCTTGAGCCACGTGCATTCATGCATATACTTTTGTGGACTCATTGTGTTTAGGATATGTATGTAGACTTTAGTTTGTACATGACATACATATGCCTTGAAGTGTAAATCTTTTGGATGAATTTCATGTTTGCTAATGTGATTTCTCATCTTAAATGAATTTCATGTTTTCAAAGAATTTCATATGAATTTAATGGAATATTTTCATGTTGATATGTGTCACATTATACTTGTACACTCACTTTATTAGTTTACTCATGATTTGTTTTCATGAGAATTTGAATGAGCTTTATGGACTTTGAGTGTTTAGTGATCATGTGACTTACATGTGTTTCATGAAAAATAATTTTGTTTTATTCCTTGCTTGAAGGATTTCGTACTAGTTTTAAAAGTTTTTCCTATAACTAGTTCGTATTCTTCACTATGCTAGAGATTTTCAAACATACTACATTTTCAAATCTATTTTTGAAAACCCCTACCATCAATGGGAGGATGGATGGGAGATCATGTTCATGCACGCTTTATAATGAAAATCATTTAAAACTTGAATCATGATTGGGAGGTAGATAGTAATATGAGATATACATTTGATCTTTTTGTTATTTCAATTGGTATCATTGAATTCTTTCAATTGGTATCAATCTTGACATTTCTTGTATACTCATATATGTTTGTATGTATGTATGCTTTAAATTCCAAGAATATCAATTTCTATTGGTATCTATTTTTCATACATATATATGTTTTATTTGTGCTTATTATATCCCTATATTTTTAAGCACAAACTCTTGTTTATGCTAATACTTGAGCTTCAATTTTTGTCTCAATTGATTACTTTTAAAATTGGTATCAAGCCTAAGCATTATTTTAGTTGGTATTTCATAAAGGGGGAGAAAATTTGATTTTGTCTTTCAATGGTATTTGATTCCCACTCCCTTACTTTATGATTGAAAATTTCAAATTGGCATCATATGTTCAAAATGAAAATTATTTACAATTGGTATCAAAATTTTTGTTTAGACATTCAAAATTTATTATGTTTAATTTAAATTGGTATCAAGATTTTCATGTGTTTTGCTTAAATTGGTATCAATATTTTTTTGTTTGTTTGTTTCCTTTCAATTGGTATCAAGATGCTATTCTTTGACATATTTTCAATTGGTACCTTAATTGATTGTCACCTCTAATTGACTTTGTTTTTGTTTTAGACAAAAAGGGAAAATATTATTTTATTGATTCATTGTTTCAAACAAAAAGGGGAGAAAAATTTATTGATTTAGTTTTGCTTTTACCCCTTATTAAAGATTGATTCCTTGTATTAAAAAGAAAGAAGATTTTGTTTTGTTTTGATTTTTACCCCTTTGTTGATGATTGACAAAAAGGGGGAGAAGAATTTGAGTTTATATGCATGTTTGTATATGCATGTTCATGTTTTGCATATATTAAGTTTATTTTATTTTGCATATATTAAGTTTAATTTAGTTTAATTTTAATTGGTATCTAGAGCATGTTTTGTTTTAAACATTTCATTGGAATTGGTGTTTTGTTTTAAACATTTCATTGGAATTGGTATCTAGAGCATGTTTTGTTTTTGAATATTTCATTGGTATCTAGAACCCTTTTTGTTTATGCATAGATATGCATGTTTCATGATTCATGTTTGAGAGCCTTCATTGCATATTCATTATGTTTATTTGGTTATGCATGAGTTAAGGGGGAGCTTCTTTGAAGCTTAACTTTAATCCATGCATATATAACTCCATGAGTTTTGTCATCATCAAAAAGGGGGAGATGTTGGCCCAAAGGCCTTCCACTCTAGTTTTGATGATGATTAACTCACGTAGTTATGTGTACTAATAATCTTGTGTTTTTAGTTTCAGATCATTAATCAAGTTATTAGTTGGTGATTAGCTTCAACAAGATGATTGGGAAGCTTTCACATGTTGATTCAAGAGCCCGAGCGTCAAAGATCATATATAGCACTTGCTCGATGGATCAAAGAGTTTTGGATCGAGTCGGCTTGGAGATTGCGCTCTACAAGAAGACTTCGGTACCATAGTTTAGTTTTGTGTTTAGATCCAAAATTGTAAAGATTAGAATAGTATGATAATGCTCAAGTTCACAACACACACACGTTTCATGTTTTGAATATTGGTTTTTGGTTTTTCGGTTTTAGGTTTAACCGATCTTGGTTTTCATGAATAGATAGATCAAAATAAGTTTACATGGTTTAACGTATATATGATTTGTTTTATATACATACATGCTTTAATTTACTAGACAAACTTAGTTTTGACTCACTTATTCATGTGTTTTATGTTTTGGTATTTTTGACAAAACATATTTTGGAATTAATGACAGAAACTATGATATATATATGTTTCATGTATAATGGATTTCTATCCATATGCATCATGCTTCAAAGTGTTTAAATATCATGTTTTTGTATTTGAAAGAGTTTTGGACAAAACGTATTTTCTATTCAAAATCCAAGTTTTAGAAAATACAGTTTTTGGTTTTTGGTAAAACGATAAGACACAAAAATAGTTCATATTGATTGATATTTGAGCTAAACTTTTTACCACATGTTTATATATCAATGCAAAATGATAAAACGATTTTTGGTGATTTTTAGAAAAGATAAAAGAATTTTTAAACATGTCTTTAACCCAGTTTTCTGTTCCAGGCTTCACCAGTCGACTAGTCTTCTGACCAAGTCGACTTGGCTGAAGTCGGTCGACCGGGTCGGTCGACCGACGTGCACAGAATTGTGCACGTTTGGCAGACTTTGGACGGTCGACCGTCCGGGTCGACCGGGTCAGAGAGCAGAGCTCTCTGTTTGTTTGGGTCGACCGGGGCGGTCGACCGGTAGCTGGCAACGGACAAAATTTGACCGTTGGACGGTCGACCGGACCGGTCGACCGGCAGTGCATTTCTGGCTTTTTCTGCTGCCAACGGCTATATTTTTCTGGGGTCTATAAATACCCCATTTGTGAGAGTTTTCTCTAAGATTTTTTGTGCGGATTTTTCCCTACTCTCTGGTGTTTTCACAGCAATCAAAAGAAGTTTTTGGATTAAAATTGAACAATCTATTTGGTGTTTTTGCTAGGGTTTGGAAATTCAAAGAAAAGGATTTTTGGGAAAAAGAGTTTGATTCATCTTCTATATCTTGGTTTCAGTTTTTTCCAAGGATTTTTCTTTGTGATTTTGATTTCCATTCCATTGGTTTTCTCCACACTTGAGCTAAAATCTACTATCTCTTCTATAAGATTTTTGTGTGGGAGAAAGAAATTGTTTGTGGTTGTTATTTAGACCACCAAGTTAAAAACCCAATCTTTGTTTGGCTTTGTGCCTTGGGTTATATCCCTCAAGTTGTGAGGTGATCCTTGTGTTTGCTTTGTGCTAATCCCTCGGGTTGTGAGGTGATTGTTTTGTTGGATTGGAGCTTGCCTCAAGGAGGAGGTTGTGATTGTAAAGAGAGGAGTTGGGTACTCCTTGTGAGAGTTCTTTGTGGACTTGCTAGTGGATTAGAAATCCTTCGTGTATCGAAGGCGGGGATGTAGAGCTGGGTGCTCGACCTCGAAACATATCTTGTTGTTTGCACTTGATCCATTGACTCTCTCTCTATCTCTCTCTTTACTTTGTGCCTTGCAACTATTCATATTGTGCATTCATAATTGCTTGGCTTGGTTGTGTGTGCATCACTTGTTGATTGCACTTGAGTGTATTGCATTAAGTTTTTAAATTCCGCATTGAGTTCATTAGATTAGCATAATCACCTATTCACCCCCCTCTAGGTGATCTTTCAGGTTCTACCGACGCCTCAATGTTTTCTTTTTTTTTTTTTCAAAAATACCACAAAAGTTTTTTCTCACTGGCACTCATCTAATATTTTGATCATAACTTTCTCTAACAATATTCGATTGATGTGATTCAATTGGTATTAGAAAGCTAACATAAAGGGCTATAAACTCGTCTCTAATAGCTATTTTGAGATTCAAATGTTTAAAGTGTAGTGAGTTTGAAATCAGATGATTTGTAGAAAATATTACGTCAGTTCTTATTAAAATCAAATGTTACTTTTCACGTCGGTTCTTTTAAGGAGCGATGTGAAACGTCCAAGATGAAAACTAATGGGAATTTTCAAAGTTCACTTTTATGTCAGTTCTCATTGAACTGACGCAAAATATTACAGCTCATGTCGGCTCTTTAAAGAATCGACGTGAAAAGTCCAAGATTTACGCCGTACATTTCACGTCTTACTCAACATATTTCAAAATTGTCACTGCCTCTTATTTCATGTCGATTTTACTCGAATAGATGTGAAACGAGTGACGCAGTAGCCCAAAATTGTACTAGTAACTGGGTTGATCCAAAAGCCCGAGGGCTGGCCCAAACTGAAATGTGTAGTATTTGAGCGGGCCAATACACGCCCATTTTAGTTCGGGTCAGCTTCAACCCAGCCCGGCCCATTCTCATCCCGAAATATGTTAGTCTGAATACATTTGTATTTTGGTGTTAACTAGTTATATTTCCCTACTTTTTGTTTACTTATTAAGAATATGATTAATGCTTAAGAGAAATTTCTACTTAAGAGAAATTTCTACTTTGCTTATCCAAATTCGAAACCAAATATAAACAGAGCCAAAGCCAGTGACGCGAGTAAGGGTCTGTTTGGTTGTCGTAACTGGCCGTAATTCGTAGTTATAATTGGTAAAGTCTTTCACAATTGTAAATGAGTTACATGTATGTAAATTTTATGGTGTTTGGTTGGTAATATAAAATTGTAAAGTGGGAAAGTGTATTGTACTTTACGGTGTTTGGTTGTCGTAATGTATAAGTCGTAAGTGAAAAAGTTGACCACAAAATTAACTATTTGGTGATTTTAAAAGTTTTAATACTGCAAATAAATATTAAAAAAGTTAAATATTAAATTTTTTTAATATTAATATAAAAAAATAATACAAATTTGTATGACCACAAAATTAACTGTAACTGGGCTGTAAGTGAGTGGTAACTGGGTTGCAAGTGAGTGTTAGTTGAGTTACGTAAGTCTTTTACGAATTACGGTCCAAACAAACGCCGTAGTTGTAACTGGGTAGTAAGTCATTTACGAATTACGGAGTTTTACGCGAAACAAACGGCCCCTAAGGGAAGGCACGGAGCATAAAAATACATATGGGGTTTACTAATTTCTCCGCATATGACATTGTAGGAAGTGGACGGAAGTAAGGAAATAGGGAAGTATAATTGCTCACTTCCCTATCTATCCAAACACCGGAAAAGGAAAATAAGAAAACCCCTTTTCCTTTTCTCTTTTCTCTTTTACACAATCATTTCCTCACTTCCAGAGTGTTACAGTTAATTTTGTGGTCATGTAAATCTCATTTGTAATAAGTTGTAACACAAAACAGTTAATTTTTTGATCATGTAAATTTCACTTGCATTCTAATTACAATCCATTTTTTATTTTTCTTAATTAATTTTTATTTTGTTATTATTTTACGGTCAACTTTGTGGTCAACTTTTCCACTTTCACTTCCACTTTCACATTACCATCCATACACCGAAAAAGACAAAACATTTTCCAAATCACACTTCCCAACAACATCCAAACACCGAAAAAACTTACTAACCAATATCCAAGTTCCAAAGGGAAATATTACCACTTCCTCAATTCCTCACTTCCTCACTTCCACCCTTAACCAAACAGGCCTGTAAGGGACGTTGGTTCACAGAATGAGTGATGTGCCATTGTTTGTGGAGGAATGCTCTCAGCATCGCATGAAAATCAAGTGCAAAATGAATATTGTGATGTAGCATTCATTATGCATGAAAGATATTGCAATTATCTTGTATCATTCAAGAGGGTGCCTGAGATCTCAACCACACAGGAGAGACTTTAAATGTTGTTGCTCGCTTTATAGAATCATCCGATGTAGTGGCACCCTCTCATGTTTCTCCCCGTCTCCTTTGCATCGTTCCCGACATTGTCATTGTTATGTCTCCTTTTAATCGATTTTAAAGATCCTATCATTAAATCCCAACAAATTACCTACTGTGGTGGGAAATTTCCGTCATAGATAATTGGACGCTCCTGATTGATCCTATCAAGAATACAGAAGAAAAAGAACACATATCAGATCAGGAACACTAGTATGGTGCTAGTCAAAGACCCTCAAGCATGAGAATAAGTTTCCTTTTTTTAAGAAAAATAGAGAATACTTGTGACCAATGTATTTTGATGATAATCAAAAGTTAACCCCCTTCCAGGTGGAGATGGAGCTGTATTAATACCTGTCTCTGTAGGTTAATGCACACGCGGTCTTTTCAGATCTTAGCAACTGCACGATTGGCACATTGTAATTTGTTCGTAACCGTCCAGATAGCGCTACTTGATTGTTGGGATAGTTGTAATATCCCCTAATTAATAATACTGTATTTCTACTTTTATTAATTTTATTTAGATTTAATTTCTATCATTGATTACTGTATTTTATACAGGTGTATAAATATATGTGCATACATATTAAGTGTATATGTTTTTGATTTATATTTATACTAGTATATGTATGTATTATATTTTATACCCTATGATTAGCATTATTATTATTATTATGTTACTGTTGGTATTCTTTCCTTTCTTTATTCCTGCTATTATTCTTGATTCATGTGTATCACACTTAGCTTCCATTCTATTTCTTATTTCATTTGAAATCATGTGTAGCCTTATATGTATTATTGCAGTGATCGCTGATTATATTAGTTCTGATTTATAACTTGTTCAGGTTACTTTAGGCTTAACGTATATATGTGGGGTATTTTCCTCGCGTATATACGTCGCCGACTCTCGTCGCGACTCCGTTTTCGCGTATTTTAGGGAGCGGGGCGTGATAGGGTTTTCTTGGTATCAGAGCTAGGTTTCGACATAAAACGAACTTGATTCTCACTGGTAACTTAAACGAGTTATAATTACACTGCAATATACATATAGGATTCACACAATGATATTGACTCCACTTGGAATTGATTGTCCTCTCCTTGAAAGTCCATCTCTTTAACCTTTCCATCTCTCTGATCGCACCTCTTTATTTAGAGTGATCTGAATTCCATCTTGATTTCTATTCTTCTTTTGATTCTATCTTTTCTGATCTTATATTTTGAAACCAATTATTCCATTTTGAAACTGGTAGTAGAGATCAGAGCGCGCAGCGGAATCGTGGTGTCCCAGCGAGGCGACAAGGAAGCTTAATTGTTTTTCCATGTATTTTGACTCTTTATCATTCCCTACGTTATTGAAATTTCGAGGACGAAATTTTTATAAGGTGGGTAGAATGTAATATCCCCTAATTAATAATACTGTATTTCTACTTTTATTAATTTTATTTAGATTTAATTTCTATCATTGATTAATGTATTTTATACAGGTGTATAAATATATGTGCATACATATTAAGTGTATATGTTTTTGATTTATATTTATACTAGTATATGTATGTATTATATTTTATACCCTATGATTAGCATTATTATTATTATTATTATGTTACTGTTGGTATTCTTTCCTTTCTTTATTCCTGCTATTATTCTTGATTCATGTGTATCACACTTAGCTTCCATTCTATTTCTTATTTCATTTGAGATCATGTGTAGCCTTATATGTATTATTGTAGTGATCGCTGATTATATTAGTTCTGATTTATAGCTTGTTCTGGTTACTTTAGGCTTAGCGTATATATGTGGGGTATTTTCCTCGCGTATATACGTCGCCGACTCTCGTCGCGACTCCGTTTCCGCGTATTTTGGGAAGCGGGGCGTGACAATAGTCATGCAGAAATATTCACCACTTTTCATAACAGCCCGCATTGATGTAGGGACGTTGTAAGATTTTGAACGTGGGGATGATCTGACAGCATGACTGAATTCACAAATCGCGGAGATCGTGTCGTCCAACTGTAACCAGCACAGGAGAGATAGGTTTCGAAAGGCCTTCGTGTTGGAGGTCGGAGTGGTTCCTGAGTTAATCCTTGCATCGATGACTGGAATCTCCAGAGAATTGCATAGCTCCAGGTGAGTTGAGGTTCAGGATAAGTGGCACGGTTCCGGATAAGACCTGAGGCATCCTCTTTGGGCCCAGGTTGAACTTGCAGGCATACTGCGCCCATTGGCGGAAAGGTGATTGATCGCTTGGGGTGCTTCTGGGTGGCAAGACACGTGGCGTTATCTCAACATATGTCAGAAATCGACCATTGCAGATGCCCCATCTTTCCCCCTTTCTGGAGTCTAAGATCAAAATGAAGGAAAGCGAAACTGACTTGAGTCCTCCGGCTAGTAACTGGGTTTGTCGTCTTGTAGTCAAAGAAAAGTAATTGGCGTATCTCTTCGTATCTTACACATTTAATGTTGCCCTTACTCTATATGGCTAGCTGTCAATCGTATGTTCGATCTCTCACACACAGAAAGAGATGACCGTCGTTTGCTGATAGAATTCGTTGGCACTGTGCAATGGTTTGATCTGAATCAAGAATTGTCGCGACGCCTTAATTCGAGCCCAGAGCCATGCGATGACGTCCCTTCATATAAATTGGGGGAGATTTTAGATTTCTTCTGAAAGCCCTAGTTTTAAAAAATTCCCAATTTCCTCTCCTCCTTTTCCTCCAAACCCAAGGGTTAGTCTTTCATCTTCTGGCCTTTTTGATCAAAAGATGGCTAGCCAAAAGAAAGTTGTTGCCATCGACAGAAAGAGGTCTCATTTCAGAATGAGAGAGGCGATGGACTTCGACCCCTCGTCGACCGTCCTCTGTAGCCAAGGAGATGTAGTCGAATACCTGAAGAATCATCACGTCCTTCTGCCCCCCAGCATTGTCGTTGAGTGGTGTCATCCTGATATAGATGTCAAGGTGCCTCCTCCTGAGGGAGGTGTATCTTTTCATCTTCATGTGTTGGCATTGAGAGAGCATATTCCTCTCACCGTCTTTGTTCGCCAGGTGTTGGCTTATTATGACGTTGCTCTCACTCAGTTTACGCCCGACGCATGGCGGAAGGTCCTAACTTTCAAAGCCCTTTGCGTGGACTTTCCTCCAGATTTGTATAGCCTTGCAAGTTTTGCAGCCTGCTATTCGACGCGAAAGCTTTCATCTGGGGTTTATTCCTTCATTCCGCGAGGAGATTGACCAAAATTAATTGTTAACCTGCCAGATAGCAATCATGGGTGGAGCAATACCATCGTCCGAGTATCTGGACCTTGGGAAGCCGCTGAGGAGAGCGTCCTGGGTAGCGTTTTGAGATTTTGGGGCTCACGCACAACTATCCAGGGCAGTTGGTTATCCACTAATGTTGCATATTTTTATCATATTTTCACATTTTAATTGTAATAAAACTCTGCTATTTAACATATTTATTGTCTAATGATGTGCAGATTATAACTAATGGAGATGGAGAAGAAAAAGTCTGTTATATCCTAATTAATTCGGATTTTTGAAGATTTATTTTCCCAGCTCAAAGAATCAACAAAGATAATCCTAAATTCAAAGATCCAGAGATAAATTTATAAGGATACTATGGGTCAACAGAAAGATAGAAGATCATACCTGAAAATGCTTGATCCGCGGCTAAGAGATTATCGCGGATCCACGGCAAAAGCCGCGCTTCCGGGCAATACTCTGACCTCTGGGTCAATGTTTGGTTGTAGGGATAAAGTTTAAATCAATGCACTAGGATTCTCCTATAAATACCCCATCAGAGATAGAGGAAAAAGGGTAGAGAGAACATAAGTTAGGATTCTCACTCTAGTTAAGTTTAAGATTTTATTTTCTGTTTTTTTAATTTTTCATATAATTTTCTGTTTTTTTTAGATCTAAGATCAGAATAGAGAGAGATTCATGAGAAAAGAGAGAAACTTGTAATAGATAGTGACAATTTATAAAAAAAAAATTCTCCTTTCTCTTCATCATTTTTCTTCTTTATTTTCTTTCTAAATGAATAGCTAATTTTTTTTTAATGGCTAACTTACTACTAACCCACTATCTTATTACTCTTATTTTATTTGTATCCACAAATCTAAAAGCATCAAAATACCCTTGCTCTTGTAAGTGCTACTGATGATTCATGATGATGAATTTAACTTTTATTCTATATCATTTCATGTTTAGTCTTTATAATTTTTGATGATGTAATATAGTTTAGATATGAATCAGCTCTTATGTGCCATGCAATGAAAGCTTTTCAATCAAGCTCTGTAAGTTGCCAAAGATCCAATGTGAGGCAATCATCCAAAGAGGTAAGTACTTTAATTGGAGAACTTAGTAGGATGTTAGCCATGGACTTTTTTCTCTTTGATCTCTTCTTTTAGAAAACCAACTAAAAAAATCACTTTGTTTTCCTCTTCTATTTCCTCTTCTACTTATTCTTCTTCTGATTTCGTTTTCCTTTTTTTTGAAACAAAAAAAGGGTTTTTAACCATTTTAGTGATGATACCGAAAAGCTTCTTAGCATCTCTCCTTATGAATCATGACCAGCATAGTCACTTGCTATAGCGGTAGAATTGAGTAAGCCAAAGCACCAATATTAAACTCTTGATTTTTCAAAACATGTTTTCTGCGCTCGATTTTCACTCAATCAGCAGTGAACTGGTTTTGACAGAGTCTGAAAAGCGAGCCAAGAACTTATATGGGATAGAGTATGACAAGCGCAATTGGAGTTGGTTATTGCGCCTGAATAAACCTGTCGTGCATCCTGTTCCCCAAGGGATACACCCTCTGCTAGGATCCGACAGGGTCGAGATCCAGTGCCACTAGGGGAAAGTTTGGTGAAGATGAGGCTCTGCCCAAAGAAGAGCAGTCTTTAGCCGTGACTACCCTAAATAAGATAACGAGAACGAAGGAATCACGTTCTCGGGCCATCTTTCTGGAACCAGCCCCTTCTTTAGGGAAAAGTCTTTCTTCACCTTCAACTTCTCCCTCTGTATTTCTTCTTTATCGGATCCATAAGCTAGATTCTCAGATTCCTCCTGGGACTCCTGCACCAGGGGATTTGGTTCCGACCTCTTCCTCTTCGATGGTCGAAGTCATTGTATACGACCGCCTTATTCTCCAGTTGTATCACGAGTGGGCCTGCGGCTCATCAAGGGTGAGAGAGCTTGCTACAAAGCTGCCTGAATATGTCGATGAATTCATGAGGCAAGCGCAACAGCTGGGTAGCTTAAAGCATGACGTCCGTTCTCTGGGTGATGCCCTTCAGGAGGCTCAAAGACAATTTTTCTCCGACAGAGGAACTACAGGAAAAGTCTGAAGAGAACAATTTTCTGACTGAGATTTGAAGGAGAAGGTGTCAGAGATGAAGAAAGTGTTGGCCCAAAGGCCCATCACTCTAGTTTTGATGATGATCAATTCATATAGTTATAGTACTAATGATCTTGTGTTTAATTAGTTTCAGATTTATGATCAAGATCTTAGTAGGTGCATAGCTTCAACAAAGGATTTAAAGTCAAGTTTTGGAGCTTGCACGGTGTTTGGACCAAGTCAAGAAGGCTTCAAGTGAAGACTTCCAGAAGATGAAGACTTGTGTCTAGGTTTTTTTATAAGATTTGTTTTTAGATAAAATGTAAAGGATAGAATAGTTGGTGGATTGCTCAAGTATACCATATACACACACACTTTTAATTTAGTTATGTTTTCATAAAAGAGTTTTTTTTTAGAAAAATACCGGTTTGATTTTTGGTATTCTAGTTTACATTTTTAACCAAAACCGTATTTAGAGCTTAATGTCAAAAACATAGATATTTCATCATGTATGTGTAGTGGATCATATCCATACACACTATACTTTAAAAGAGTTTAAATATCTTGTTTTTGTATTGGAGAAGTTTGGAAAATAAGTTTTTAGAAAAACAAGTTTTGGAAAATCTACTTTGGAAAATACAGTTTTTCATTTGAGCTAATTTTTTCAAGTTACAAAAATAGTCCAAATTATTTATAACATGCCTTGATTTTGTGCAAGCATGTTTGTTTATCAAAGTATATTGGTAAAACTATTTTTGTAGATTTTCTGTGAATTTATGGGATTTTACTTCAACCAAAAAGACCAAGTTTTTAATCCCTTAATAGTTCTGTCCTGGCTTCAGCCGGTCGACCGAAGCCTGAAGGCGGTCGACCGAGCGGTCGACCGACGTGCACAGACTGTTGGCCCAAGGTTACAATCACCCGTTTTTAGTGTGTTTTGATGATTACAATACATATTAGTTATTTGTACTAATAATATTTGTTGTTTGAGTGTGTTTCAGGGTTCTAATAAAACTAGAAGTTTTCTTCCCTAAAGGAAGGTTTTTTGACTCAAGTCACCTCAATTCAGGCTCAAGAATCAAGTTTTCAAGATCATATGGAGAAGCCCACTTGAAGAACTTGTAGTCCTTAGAACCATTGTAAGAAATAGTTTGTTAAAGTTTGAGTTTTTGGAAAATTGGCTCTAGGATACACACACACACACATATTTTTATACAAGTTTTCATGTTTAGTTTTTGTTTCTAACTTTCATGCCTTAGTACATATACATGATTCCAACTTCCTTCACAATGAATATCTTGTTTAAATCATGTATGTATACTCTTTCTAGCATGATACTTAGCTATCCTTACTTCAAAATGTTTTTACAAAAAAAATTTCAGTTCTGTCTGTTGCTGTGTTTCTGTTTCAGGCAAGACCGGCCGACCGGACCGGTCGACCGGCACTTGTATCAGGACGTGCACGCTTATGCATGTCTGTCGGCCGACCGCCGGGTCGACCGACTGTAAGCTGCTTTGCTCTCGGGTTTTCTGGGTCGACCGCCCGGTCGACCACCTTCAGGAAACATTGTTTCTGTTTAGAGGACGGTCGACCGTCCCGGTCGACCGTCCCGGTCGACCCGAGTCTAACGGCTCTTTGCCAGCAGGGCGGCCTGCCGACCGGACCTGTCGACCGTCAGGCCTGCAAAGTGCCAACGGCTCTTTCCTCTTTTGTGCAATCTGAATTCTGTTTTCTTAATCTGTTTTTGGCAGACTTTTTCTGAGTTTATGGAGAACTTTTCCAGATCAAATAAGCTTAAAATAAATTGATTTTAACTCTTTCCTCTCCCTATAAATAGAGGAGAATAGTCTCTTGCAAAACACTAAGAAAAATACCTAAGTTTTCAAGAGAAGAAAAGTTTTTAAGCTCTCCATTTTCCATTCTTTCTTGAGCTAGTTTTCAGTTGTGTTTTCTAGCAAAAATCATTCTACAACTGAGTTTTCTCACTACACTTCTTAGAGCCAAAATTTCTTACTCAATCTATAAGGAAGTTGTAAAGAGAGAAGTGTTTGTAAAGTGTTTGTGATCCTTTTAGAGATCACTTGGCTACTTGTTACTCTTTGTTCATCTTGTGGAGACACCTCTTCGGTACAGGTTATTGTAAGTGGTGGAGCTCGGTGCTCGGGTCTTTGGTAGACCGTTGTAAGCGTCCTCGGTGGATAGTGAAAATCCTTCACGGAGGTGAAGGCGGGGAGTAGAGCGGTGGCTCGAACCTCGAAACAAACATCTTGTGTTTGCGATTGCTTTGTGTCCATTTTGCTTTAAATTTCTCTTGTACTCTATTGCTTTCAAATTACTTGCTTGAGATCTTGTTTTCATTCCTTATGATATATTGTGTGCATTTCATCATTGCATATTATTCATCCTTTGTTCGATCAATTCTCATACAACAAGGTTGCATTGCGCACCTCTAACCCATTCAAGGGGAATCAGGAGGAAGGAGTTCAGAACCCTTCACGGGGTATTCGGCTCTTAGTCTTGTTTTGAGAGATCGTTGCATCATTCATCTATCTTAGTTTTTAAAAAAGATTGTTAGATTAGCAATTACACATATTCACCCCTCTAGGTGTTTTTCACAGACGTGCACGCCAGTTCTGGCAGGAGGGCCGGTCGACCGACCCGGTCGACCGTCCAGAGAGCTCTGCTCTCTGGAAAGGCCCCGGTCGACCGACCGGTCGACCGTACAGAGAGCAGTGCTATCTGTATCCTAGCCTCGGTCGACCGACCGGTCGACCGCAACCCCAACGGTCGGATTTCTGACCGTTGCCAGTCGACCGGCCAGTCGACCGACAGTTCTGTCAGGCCTCCAACGGCTAGTTTTTGGAGCCCCATATATTGGGCCATTTGGAGGCTGTTTTATATAAGATTTCAAGAAGAGTTTTGGGCTAGTTTTTCCCATTCATTTCAGTGGTTATATCCACAAGTTTTAGAGCCAAATATTTCCAATTAAAAAGGGGAGTTTACCAAGAGTGTTTAAAAGAAATTTTCTTGAGTTTTCCTCCACCATCTCTTTCCTTGTTTTCTCACACAACACTTGAGCTATCTATTACTATACCTATCCTATAGGGATCTTTGTTGTGAGAGGATTTTAGGTGATCAAGAGTTGTGATCACCAAAGTTCATCTTTGTTACTTTGAGGAGGCGGACGTGTGTGTCCGCGGTGTTTCGAGTTCGGGTGCGAACTTGTTATTTGAGGTGCGGCCTCGGCGAGCTTGTGGGCTTGCGGTGTGTACGGGCTAGAGAGTCCAAGGAGTTCAAGTGTGAACTCGGCTTGTAGGTGTTGCGGCACCGAGTGATCCGGTGGGATCGATTATAGTGGAAATCCTTCAAGTGTGAAGGGGGGGATGTAGAGCAAGGGTGCTCGAACCTCGAAATAAATTCCTTATGTTTGCGATTGCTCTTTCTCTCTCTCCCTTACTTGTTTATATCTTGCATGCTTTTATTGTGCTTATCTTTATATGCTTGATATACATATTGTGCTTAATTGATATTGCTTAGGGATTGTTTGCTAACACTAGTATTCAACCAAGAGAGCCAACGTGGCACCTCAACTCTTATTTAGAGGAATCTTGAGGAGTTTGTCCAGAGCCCTTCACGGGGAATTCAGCAACACTCTTGTGTTAAACTTGGTGTTTAGTGTAAGAAGATTTAGTTTAGGTCATATAAGTTTTAATTCCGCATTTAGTGACCATTAGATTAGCCATCACCTATTCACCCCCCCTCTAGGTGATTTTACAGAAAGCGTTGTCAGATTGGCTTAGCTTGAACAAGACCAACCAGGATTTATGTCTCGAGTTATCCAAAATCCAGCATGGAACTTCAGTAGGAAGTTGAGCAACGGAAGTCCACAATGCATAAACTGAGGACTGAAGTGGGCCGGCTTTCGACCGCTTTACATACTGAGGTGCGAGATAGTTAGCGTTTCTGTGATTCTCGAGTAGACTTGCAATGAGAAGTTGGTTAACTTCATCGTGACCTCTCAAGTCTTCATTCTTTGTACTGCACTAGTGATTTGAGGGAGAGGCATAGGTGGTGAGTTCGTGTTTGAAGTCCGAAACCCCATTCCATTGTGCCTGTGCCCCTTCATGATGTAATGATATTTTGAGTTGAACGAATAAGACTTGCATTCTCTGTCTGTTGGTTGATTGTAATAGGTTGCTTTGTGTTAGCAAGCAGGTGTTGTTGGCGACTGGGGCCGTCGGGACTGGCTGTCAAGATGACTTCTATCCCGGAGCTGCAAAATTGATGAAGATTCGATGTGCTTTGTTGGAAAACCATTAAGGAGACTTTCGTCTTTCAGGGGAATCTCCATGTAGGTCTTAGCTGTCAGGGTGATCACCCGATATAGGTTGTAGGTGACCTTCAAGAGCACCTCATCTTTCAGGAGAGCCTCATCTTTCAGGAGAGCCTTCGTGTAGGTCTTAGCCGTCAGGGTGAAAACCCGATGTAGACTATAGAGTGACTTTCATGAGCGCTTTCGTATTTCAGGAGAGCCTCCGTGTAAATCTTAGCCGTCAGGGTGAGGACCCAATATAGGCTATAAAGTGACTGTTAGGAGCGCTTTTTATATTTCAAGAGTGCCTTCGTGTAGGCCTTAGCCGTCAGTTTGAGGACCCGATATAAACTGTAGGGTGATCATTAGGAGCTCTTCCGTCTTTCAGGAGAGTCTCCATATAAGTCTTAGCTGTCAGGGTGAGGACCTGATATAAGCTATAGAGTGACCATCAGAAGCGTTTTCATCTTTCATGAGAGCCTCCGTGTAGGTCATAATCATCAGGGTGAGGACCCGATATATATTTTAGGGTGATCGTTAGGATCGCTTTCATCTTTCAGGGGAGCCTCCGTATAGCTCTGCAATGCTCTGTATCATTCAGAATATTCGACAATTAAGAAATACGTGCAGAAAATGAATGTAGAACTTAGAATCATGAGATGGATAAGTGAAAATACACTATGAGATAAAATATGAAATGAGTGCATCCCTGAAAAGTTAGAAGTTCTTTCTGTTGAGAATAAAATAAATGAGAACTGGTTGAGATGGTTTCAGCATGTGAAATGCAGGTCAAGAAAGTATGTCAATTAAGAAAAATGATAAGATCATAGTTAATGAGGCAATGGAAAGTAAAAGGAGGCCTAAATGAATTCCAATGGAGGAGATTAATAAGAATATGATATTGTTTCACGAGGAAAGTACAACATCCTTTACATGTCTAGAAATCATTGATGTAGGCCTTGATTGGATAATGGAAGAGAGAGGAAGAGAGGATGAGGGAGGGGAAGAGCGAATGAGGAGGGAAGAACCCCTCTTCTTATTTTTTGGTGCTTGTTTGGTCAAAAACGGAGGTGAGCAGAGCAGGGAATTGAAGAGAGATGGCGGGAAGAAAGAAGAGGGAAGGAGGTGAGCAGAGTAGAGGATTGAAGAGAGAGAGAGAAAAATAAAAGCTTAAAAAAAAAGCTATCGCCTTGATCTCAATGCTCCAACTGTGACCCTGAGATCTTTTAAGGGGAATAATTTCTTCCTCCTTCCGCATTGTAGGATCCATGTCAGATGCCAGGTGGGAGGAAGAAAATCACATCCTCTACCAAACAATCAGCAAAGAGTTGGGAACACACCTCTCTTCATCTCGTTTCCTGCTGCCAACCCCTTACTTGTCCTGGGATCAGGTGTCTTGAAATAGGTGATGGTAAATGCACAAAATTGTAATTTACCTTTCATTCCATAATTATGAATGGAATTTTGGAAGCTTGTTACTTCACAACGAAGATAGTCTTCTTGCGGAAAAAGTTTAAATATAGATGAAGTTCTTGGAATCTTGATAGTGCACTCGGCAGGATGCTGACATATCTGGAAGAATTTCCTCTGTACTTGGGCAGAGGGTGGAACCATTCACCTTAGTCATTCAGCAAGAATTTCAGCACAGGAATCTCTTATGAGGAATGCTAAGTGCAGAGTTGTTTTATTTAATTTGTTTGTCTGCTCCATGAGTATACTTGGACATCCTGCTCAGCTGGAGGGGCAGCTTGGTTTAATGTTGTTGATGTTAACTCGAAGCATTCTGTATTAGGGTTCTACAGGGTGAGACTTTGTGTTTTGGAGGTCTGTTATTCAATTCCTGCAACTAGCAAATAGATATTGAAGCATTCTGTACTTGGGATTAACTTAAATATCAGTACCTGAGCTCCTATGATGTTGCTTGAGACTTTTCCTTTTTGCCTTTTTTATCGTTTTGTTTGAACCATAGTTATCTGAGTGACTACTTGAAATTACGCTAACCCTATTGCAACTAATTTCATAAACAGATGCACCTTCTCTTTGTGTGCTTGCTTATCTGATACTTGTATCATACATCAGATTATTATATTTTATTTGTAATATATATGCCTTACTGCTCTCAGGACCGTAGCTTTGTATTAGAATTCACTCCCTTTCTTAATTTTTCAGAGAGAAGTGGTTGAACAGTTACTGCTTGAGCCTAGCTCTAATGCAGTTATCTGCAGTGACCTGAAAAGGGTGTGCCCAGGAAGGTACAGAAACTCAGAGAAGTTGGCGGTCCGAGGTTTATCTCTTGCCTCAGCTTCGAGGGGAATGTTTTGGGATGCTTGGTCCTAATGGTGCTGAAAAAAACTTCTTGGATCAGTATAGTGAGTATAAAATTGTCATTTTGAACTTTTTTACACTGTAAGCAAAATGGTCTAAAACTTCTGATGTGGATTTAATTGAGTTCATTAGGTAGCTTTAGCTTTCTATCATATCAAGTTATCAGTTTGTTACGTTTCAATTTCCCTTCAGATTAGGAATTAAGTATTATATACTGTTGGGAATATGAAGAATATATGTGAATTTTTGAATTGAATTACGGCGAGATCCGTTGATCGAATCAATTGGATGATGGGTGGAGTGTGTTCTCCTTCCATTGGGGATGAACGTGGTATATTCACATGTTCAATTCCGACTTCGAATGAATGAGATATTCAAGTCTAAAGTTTGCCTAATTCAAAGCCAAAATGGAACTAAAGATAGCTAAAAGTATTAAGTCCCACATTGACCATGGGATAGAAGTTTGAATTGTTTAAATAGAGAAAAATGGGAACAAAGGGTGTGCCCTTTGAGTACTTGGAGTTTTCGCGCGCGATTGGGAGGAAACCATGCGCGCGCTGGCGGCGGCCGGCGCCGGCGCCGGTGCCGGGTTCCCTACCCAGTCCGGTTCTTTTTGAACCGGGTCTCACGGGTACGGGTTACGCGGAGCATACCCGCTCCGCCATCCGGTTCCGAACGCCCGCGCAACGGCTGTCAGCCAACCGCCCCGGGCAGTTGGGCGGTTGTTGCGGTTGAAACGAAACGGTTCAGACCGAACCGTTGCAACTGTTCGGTTGGGTTCGGACCAAAATACCCCTCCCGGAGCGCTATAAATAACGCTCCGCTTCTCTCACAAAACACACAGGATACAAAGCACCAACTCACTCTCTGCGTTCTGAAGTGAGATCTTCTCTCTCTCTCTCTCTCTCTTTATCTTGAAGTAACTTCCAACGGGAAGTGAGAAATCGAAAAGCGACTTCCAAGAGATTCTGCAAAATTCGTTCTGAAAGAGGGCTCAAAAAATTCAACAGATTCTTTAGTAGAATTGTTGTCTGAATCTGGGACTTCCAAAGAAGAATATTCTTCTACCTTCCTCCTTCCTCTTCAGTGGGTGCTCCTCCAAAGTAAAGACAAATATTCTCCTGAAATTTGTCTTAGTTCTGCTGCTTCAATAATCCTGTGAAGGTACTACTTAACTACGGTTCGACCGTATGGTAATTTGGTAGTGCTATCCAAATACCGTGAAGGAGTTTTGTATCTTGGGAGACTAGCGTCCAGTAACTTGTTAGCACAGGTACGGGGATGTAATTGTCTTAAGGAGACTCGTTTTAAGCGTACCTCACTCCAAGTACTGTATAAGTGAATTAATTTTCTTTATACAGGGGTTATACTGATATTCAGTATATTGAGACTGACTTATACCAGTCTAATTGGTGTTTAACCAAGGAAGGTAATTGAAAGGTGGTTCTTTAATTAAGGAACGTTCTATTGAACGGAAAACCTCCCACCTAATATTAACTGACCTAGCCAATTAGATCGGTGATATTTCAGTGATATTGATTAGTTGTTAGATTGATCCTAAAAACCAACAATCTTAAGACAATTATCATATTGAAGTTTCTTACTTTTGTTCTGCTTGAAATTGCAGAAAATATCTGAGACTAATCCCAGATTCTTTAGTAGAATTGTTGTCTGAATCTGGGACTTCCAAAGAAGAATATTCTTCTACCTTCCTCCTTCCTCTTTAGTGGGTGCTCCTCCAAAGTAAAGACAAATATTCTCCCGAAATTTGTCTTAGTCCTGCTGCTTCAATAATCCTGTGAAGGTACTAGTTAACTACGGTTCGCCCGCATGGTGATTTGGTAGTGCTATCCAAATACCATGAAGGAGTTTTGTATCTTGAGAGACTAGCGTCAGTAACTCGTTAGCACAGGTACGGGAGACGTAATTGTCTTAAGGAGATTCGCTTTAAGCGTACCTCACTCCAAGTACTGAATAAATGAATTAATTTTCTTTATACAGGGGTTATACTGATATTCAGTATATTGAGACTGACTTATATACCAGTTTAATTGGTGTTTAACCAAGGAAGGTAATTGAAAGGTGGTTCTTTAATTAAGGAATGTTCTATTGAACGAAAAATCTTCCACTTGATATTAACCGACCTGGCCAATTAGATCGGTGATATTTCAGTGATATTGATTAGTTGTCAGATTGATCCTAGAAACCAACAATCTTAAAACAACTATCATATTGAAGTTTCTTACTTCTGTTCTGCTTGAAATTGTAGAAAATATCTGAGACTAATCAAGATAGCTCAAGTAAGGCACCAAACATGCAGCTACAAGCTTTGTTGCCTACTTCACTTTCTAACCCGAAACCGGAGAAGTCAGGAAAATTTGATGACACAGAATTCAAGAGGTGGCAACAGAAGATATTCTTCTACTTGACCACTCTGTATCTGGCCAAATTCCTACAAGAAGATCCACCAGCACCCGGAACTGAGCGGGACTCAGTCCTTGTAGTCGATGCATAGACTCAAGGTGACTTCCTTTGCCGAAACTATATTTTAAATGCACTGGATGACTCTTTTTACAATGTCTACAGTCCTATCACAACGGCAAAGAAGTTATGGGCCAGTCTTGATAATAAGTACAAGACTGAATATGCTGGTACCAAGAAGTTCGTCGTAGGACAATTTCTGGAGCAAAAGATGGTAGACAACAAGACTATGATCAGTTAGGTGTAAGAGTTCCAACTTATCTTGCACGAAATAGAGGCCGAAGGTATGATTCTACCTAAAACTTTTCATGTTGCTACTGTCGTAGAAAAACTCCCACCTGCGTGAAGAAATTTTAAGAACTACCTGAAGCATAAGCGAAAGGAGCTGAAGTTGGAAGATCTCATCGTGAGGCTTCGAATTGAAGAGGACAACAGAAAGTCCGAGAAAAGGAGCTGTAAGAACTCCTATGAAGCCAAGGCCAATGTGATCGAAGACTTAAAAGGGAAAGCGTCTACTTCCAAAGGCTTAAAGCGTAAGAAGACTTCCCAGGGGTACAAAGGCAAGGTCCAAGAAGGTAAGAACATACGCTTCAAGGGAACCTGCTACATCTGCAACAAAAAAGGGCATAAGGCGAATGAATGTCGTAGCCTTCTCAAAAAGAACAAGAAGAACCATCCACAGGTAAACTTGACCGACCATGCATCGCCAAGCCTTTCAACTGTGGTGTCAGAAGTGAATCTGACAACTAACAATAAGGATTGGTGGGTAGACACTGAGGCTACTCGGCACATCTGCTCTGAGAAATTATTATTCTCTGAATATCAAAAACTAGAGCAAGATGAGCAACTATTCATGAGAAACTCAGCCGTCTCCAAGGTTGAAGAAAAAGGCAAGTTTATCCTGAAATGGACATCTGGGAAAGAGCTTACTCTGAACAATGTGCTACATGTTCCAGATATCCGCAAGAATCTGATCTCTGGATCAATACTTAGTAAGAAAGGATTTAGAATGGTTTTTGAATCAGATAAATTTGTATTTACTAAGGGTGGGATATATGTGGGAAAGGGTTATCTTGTTGATGGACTTTTTAAAGTCAATATTGCAGTGGTAGATAAAAAGTCTGTGTATTTGTACCCGAAGCTTATAAATAAAAGAAAATCTTCTGTTTATTTGCTTGAGTCTCCTACTTTATGGCATGCTAGATTAGGGCTTGTAAATTACAAGTCGTTAAAAAACTTGTCTAATCTAGGATATATTCCTAAACTCAACTTGGAAGAAATTCGCAAGTATGAGATCTGTGTTGAGACCAAGTTAGCGAAAAATTCATTTCACTCAATTGATCAAAATACAGAACCTTTAGGGTTAATTCATAGCGATCTGTGTGACTTGAAGTTTATGCCAACTAGAGACGGGAAAAAGTATTTCATTACTTTTATTGATGATTGTACAAGATACTATTATGTGTATCTTTTAAACAGTAAGGATGAGGCAATGAATATGTTTATAACATATAAAGTCAAAGTTGAGAATTAACTCAACAAGAAAATCAAGATTCTAAAATCCGATAGAGGCGAAAAATATGAATTAAATGATTATAGTGAGTTATGTGCTAAATTTGGTAATCCATTAGATAACATCACCATATACTCTTCAGCAAAATGGAATTGCTGAACGGAAGAATAGAACTTTGAAGGAGATGGTCAATTCCATGCTCATAAGTTCTGGAGCTCCGCAGAACTTGTGGGGGGAAGCTCTGTTAACTACAAATTATATTTTAAACAGAATACCCACAAGAAACTTGGTTTTATACCATTCTAATTAGGGCATGGAAGGACACCTTCCTACTATTACCTCAAAATGTGGGGGTGCCTTGCAAAGGTGCTAGTACCATTACCTAAAACGACTAAGTTGGGAGCAAGAACTATGGACTGCATATTCATAGGCTATGCCTTGAATAGTAGTGCCTATAGATTTCTGGTTCATAAATCAGAGATACCAGATATTCATGTGAACATGATTATCGAATCTAGAGATGTTGTGTTCTTTGAAGATATTTTTTCATATAAACGGGAAACAGATAAGACTTCTGGGAAAAGAACATATGAGATGGCGTTCAGGGACAAAAACCCCGAGGAACCGATTGTCAATGCGAAAATTGAACCAAGAAAAAGTCAGAGATCTAGAATCTTAAAATCTTTTGGTCCAGATTTCATAGCATACGCTATTGAAAGCGAGCCTCAAACATTTAAAGAGGCTATGTCAACCCTAGAAGCACAAATGTGGAAAGAAGCTATAAATAGCGAAATAGAATCCATACTAAGTAATCATACTTGAGAATTGACAAACTTACCTTCTGACAGTAAACCAATTGGGTGTAAGTGGATTTTCAAAGAAAATTAAAACCCGATAGATCTATTGATAAGTACAAGGCTAGATTAGTAGTCAAGGGTTATCGACAAAAGGAAGGACTTGACTACTTCGATACTTATTCACCAGTAATAAGAATAACCTCCATTCGGATGTTGATTGCAATTGCAGTATTGCATAACTTAGGTATCCATCAAATGGATGTCAAGACTGCATTCTTAAATGGTGAATTAAATGAAGAAATATATATGGAGCAACCTGAATGATTTATAACCAAGAGCCAAGAACACAAAGTGTGTAAATTGGTAAAATCCTTATACGGTCTAAAGCAGGCTCCAAAAAAAGGCATGAGAAATTTGATAGTGTCATGATCAAAATGGATTCACTATCAATGAATGCGATAAGTGTGCTTACACTAAAATAGTTAAAAATGCATGTATCATTTTTGTCTTTATGTAGACGACATGTTGATACTTTGGACTAAAATTGAAATTATTAAGTCCACTAAAAGAATGTTATCCAACAATTTTGACATGAAGGATCTGGGGCGTCTGATGTAATTTTAGGAATTAAAATCACTAAAACATCAGATGGAATCAGTCCATCTCAATCTCACTACGTGGGAAGATGATAGAAAGATTCAAGAATCATGGATAAAAGAGAATACTAATCTTTTCTCCTACACATCCACCTTCATAAGAACACAAGAACTGAATACGCCAGTTAGAGTATTCTTAGATTATCGGAAGTCTAATGTATCTGATGAATTGCACTAGACCCGATATTGCTTACGCTATAAGCAAGTTAAGTAAATACACTAGCAATCCTAGTGATCAACATTGGACTACTCTACTACGAGTATTGGGTTACGTATCACATACTAAAGAATATGCCTTGTATCCACCTGTATTTTGAAGGATATAGTGATGCTAATTGAATTGCAGATTCTGAGAAATTAAAATTAACTAGCGGATACGTATTTACTCTAGGAGGAGCAGCGGTATCTTGAAAATCTTCCAAACAAACATATTGCTCGTTCCACTATGGAATCGGAATGCATAGCCTTAATAAGGTCGGAGAAGAAGTAGAATGGCTTCGATAATTTTTGAAAGATATACCATTATGGCAAAAGTCAGTGCCCGCTATATGCATACACTGCGATAATCAAGCAGCTATATCTAGAGCACAAAATGTTATATACAACGGTAAGTCTAAAATATATTCGTCGTAGACATAATACTGTTAAGCAGTTGCTCTTAAATAAAATTATCTCTATTGACTTTGTCTCGTCAAAAGATAATTTTAGCAGATCCGCTTACTAAAGGTTTAAGTGGAGAGCGTATAAACTACGCATCGAGGGGAATGTGTTTAAAAGCCTAACCTTACGAGCCAGCTTAATAGAAACCTCACTTAGTGGCTGGAGATCCACGGACTAAGTTCAAAAGAAAAAACTAGTTATGATTGACTCAGTAAGTAAGCACTTGGGAGGTTAACTTCAATCCATTCCTAAGGCGCACATAAGTGCTTTCTACAAGTGGATTAAGGATAAGCTTAATGTTTTTAATGATGCCTATATCTTGTTACTAAACAGTGGAGTAGAGTAGACTACTCTTAATAGGACGATTACCTATGTGAGTATATAGTTGGGTCGGCTCTTCGGGAATTTCTGTGGAGGCTGTTATTCCCTAAAGATACTCTCTGAAACCAAAAATGTCCAGGGCCAAAATGGACACAACCGAGAACCAAAGTTGATTTGAAAAGTTACTGTGTGAAACTTGTTGACTTGGCTTACACTAACGGCGAACAGTTCAAGACCTACTTCACTGATTAGCCAGTAAGTCCGATAAAGATTTCGCTATGGAAGGTTCATGACCCAGTTCACCTATCCTGATGCAATTTCTTTTCTAAGGTATCTTTCACAATAGAGTCAGTTTCTTTGTATGTCAATTCCTTGAATCTCCATTCATTGTGGGAGATTGTTGGAATATGAAGATATATGTGAATCTTTGAATTGAATTACGGCGAGACCCGTTGATCGAATCAATTGGATGATGGGTGGAGTGTGTTCTCCTTCCATTAGGGATGAACGTGGTATATTCACATGTTCAATTCTGACTCAAATGAATAGATATTCAAGTCTAAAGTTTGCCTAATTCAAAGTCAAAATAGGACTAAAAGTAGCTAAAGGTATTTAGTCACACATTGGCCATGGGATGGAAGTTTGAAGTGTTTAAATAGAGAAAAATGGGAACAAAGGGCGTGCCCTTTGGGTACTGGAGTTTTTGCGCGCGATTAGAAGGACACCATGCCCACACATGCGCACGCGATTCTGCAAAATTCATTCTGAAAGCGACTTTTAAGAGATTCTGCAAATTCGTTCTGAAAGAGGGCTCAGAAAATTCAACAGATTCGTTAGTAGAATTGTTGTCTGAATCTGGGGCTTTCAAAGAAGAATATTCTTATACCTTCCTCCTTCCTCTTCAGTGGGTGCTCCTCCAAAGTAAAGACAATATTCTCCCGAAATTTATCTTAGTCCTGCTGCTGCTTCAATAATCCTGTGAAGGTACTGGTTAATTACGGTTCGACCGTACGGTGATTTGGTAGTACTATCCAAATATCGTGAAAGTGTTTGTATCTTGGGAGACTAGCGTCCAGTAACTCATTAGCACCGGTGCGGGGGGCGTAATTGTCTTAAGAGATTCGCTTTAAGCGTATCTCACTCCAAGTACTGTATAAGTGAATTAATTTTCTTTATACAGGGGTTATACTGATATTCAGTATATTGAGACAGACTTATACCAGTCTAATTGGTTTTTAACCAAGAAAGATAATTGAAAGGTGGTTCTTTAATTAAGGAACGTTCCGTTGAATGGAAAACCTCCCACCTGATATTAACCGACCTGGCCAATTAGATCGGTGATATTTCAGTGATATTAATTAGTTGTCAGATTGATCTTAGAAACCAACATATACTAGGAGACCATCTTTTGTTTTATTTGTCCTTTCCTATTTTCCAATAATTTTGATGACCATCCTTCTCTCAAATTAAGTGATAGGCCATCATCCATGTGAACCTAAATCCATGGATAAACTCCCGTCCTGCATAACAGTGTCCAATATTACCAGGCTATATTTTAATTGATGTCTAACATATCTGCAGATGATTGAGCTTACAACACCAACCTCGGGCACTGCACATGTTCAGGAACGGACATACGAGCCGATATGGATAAAATATACGCTGGAATTGGTGTATGCCACAACATGAGTAAGATTGGTTTCCCTATTTCCATCAGTCCGAAAATATCCAGGTTATGATGCAGTGTGTATCAGAACAATGCATGGCAATGGTCATTGGAACTTTCAGTAATTAGACTATTTTTTGGATAAATATTCAGCAATTATACATGGTTGCCTTGTATTTGTTTTTAACTATCAAACTATTCCACAGCCTGCTTGTGGAAATGCTTACTGAAGAGAGCATTTGATGTTTTAACGGTCGATTAAAGAACCTAAAAGGTGCTGCCTTGACTCAGCTATTTACAGAATTTCATGTTTGCCTGTTTAGCTGTTTGATTTGTTGCGACTTTAGTTTAGCTTTTGACTTTATCTGGATGTTTAGGAAATTTCTTATTTCATGAGTCAGACAGTTTTTTACAGAATGTTCATGAAGCCTCTTGCAATGGCTGAACCTTTTTATGTAGCTTTATTAGGATTTTCTTCCATCATTAAATAATACGCTACAAATCCAGTCCTATAGACAATGATAAGTCAAGGATTGATAACTTGTCTTGTCCACTGGTGGGAAGTCTCTCAATAAGTTCATAATTTGAGTTGGGAAGCAGCCTGTAAATTTTCTGATACTATTAAAATGGAGCTTTTGGATTTGTTTCAGAAAACTGGAGCTTCTCTATATGCTGAGTGGTTACTCTGATAAGACTTTTGAATGCAGCTGGTGATGTAAATTACAGCAACCAGCTTATGTATGATATATTTGGCACAAAAAATTCATCTTCTAGTAGGAAAAATGCTAAAGAAACTATTGACATGTGGACTTACCTTTCTATTGGTTTAGGAGAACAAGAGATTCAATGAAGTTTCTCAGTTGTAGTTTTGCCCCACGCTAACAACCCTAATTGGCAATGGACATGCACCATTGGGCCACAAAACAGTGGATGTATATCACTACAGTGCTGTGATGGTGGTTGGTGTTTTAGGAACTAAGTGAAAGCGAGATCTTCAATGCTTTCCGTGGACATCAAGATTCACAAGATTTTATCAAACACACAGATGAAAATACAAGAAACCACAACAATTTATGTTGTCAGCCAAACCCGACCTACATCCACGAGGAGTGCACTCTAGAAAGACATATTATAATATCATAGAGTATAAGAGAGCATTAACACACTCAAACCTCTTTTCTTAATGCAACATAAACATTGATGACTCACCTTACCATAAATTAAACTTACACATTGATGAGGAGCTCATTTTCCCATGGTGAATCTATCACTCAATGATGTCAGGAATCTTTACCTGCAAAGAGTTCTCCACCTTTTCCTGGAAACTTCATTAGTTGTGAAACTTTTTAGGCATCTCATAACCCTAATTTATTCTTTAGAAATAACTGAAACATGGCCTATAATTTAGCATAAAAAGGTTTCAAATATGCTACCATCTTAGAGTCCTTATTGAGCTCAAGATTGATTCCGTATTTATCTCTTCTTTATTTGGACACACTTTGAATCTCTCTTTTGTCTTGAAACAAGGCACACCATAACATTTTCCACCTTAACTGGTTTTCAACCCTTTCAAAGACAAGTAGATATTTCAATATTGAGCCTTGCATTCATCACTGGAGGAAACATACCTTTAAGCTTTTCTTTATGTCCTTCTCTCAAGGGCTCTCTCGAACTATCTATCACGCCGCTTATGTGAACATGAACATGTCTGGCCTTGGTGTTGATCTCATGTGACACCATCTGGCTTCCACCTTGCATGGAATTTTTCAGCCTCCATCTTAAATGGAAGTTTCATTTTGCCCACAATATGCCTTCATAGACAACTCTGCATGTGCATTGTGCTCCACATTCAAATTCCTCAAAGTCACTTGGAGAAACCACTGATGACTGCTCCACTTTAAACTCAAACGGTAACTAATCAGTGTCATCTTTCATGTGTAAATTTTTGCCTCGAATAATCACTGTTCCAAGATGTAAAGCTACAAATCTACATACACAAACTATGTCATTTCATGCTTTGTTCACTTCTTTCAAACCAGGCTATATAGAGACCCCTTTGCATTACCGCCGCCACCAGTCAATACCCACTTTATGATGCCTTCATGGTTACTAGGTCCATCATTGGTCTTGGGGCAATTGTCATCAAATTCCGCTAGTCTTACCAACCTCCTTCCAATCATAGTTTGACATCTCAATATTGGTATGATTTTAGTATCAGAATCAACAATATCGATTGTTTATTGTCCATGTGGTCTCGGCCAAAATATTGCTATATTTTGGTTGTATTGGCAATATTGTGTATCATTTTGGTTGTATCGGATCATATCGATAGCATTGGTATCAGGCCAAAATATTGCCATAAGACGATATTTCGAACTTTGTTGCCAATACAACGCCTGGTCATCTTTTCAACGATCATCAGTTATTTGGATGTTTGTTAGATCCACCGCCATGTTGTTGATTATCTCAAGTAATATCAAAGCCATCATCTTCATGATGATCTCGAACTTGATAGATCCACTAAAACTTGTGATGATCTCATTGTGTCACGACCAGCCAATAAAACTTTTAACTTATATGTTGTCTTTATGATGTGATTTCTCATCACGATCTATCACCAATGCAACCTTCACCTTCCATCTCTTAACAATGTCTTGAACCATGTTTTATCCTTGTTCTTAGAATGAACTTGTTTCCACCTCATCGACTTGGCACTCATTCCTTCACCTTGTAGACTCAAATTCTCCATAGTTGCTTGGCAATACATTGAACACCTTATTATGCCTTGAGAAATTATGAGATCTGATACCGACCATGGTCAGAGTTTTATGAACTAAAGAGAAGTCTATTGTGCCTTTCATCAGACATCGATTTCTCATAAGACCATATCAACACATGGAAGAGAATACAAAATACTCAACAATTTATGTGGTTAGGTCAACCAGACATATATCCAGAGCACTTTTAAAGATGTATTATACTATTATGGAGTATAAGAACACTCTTTTCCGATATAAGCATGAATATTGAGCACTCGTCTCACCTAAAGTTAAACTCATATATTGATGAAAATCTCTCTTCTTATGGTGATCACCCATTAATCTCAAGCATATTTTCTTGGGATGGTCACAAAGAGGTATTCTGAAATTTCATTGATTATGAGACTTTTTATAGCCTCTCATAACCCTAATTATAATTGTTGAGACAGACACCAAATCATAGCCTTTAATTTAACATCAAAGAGATCCAAATATAATACCATACTAGAGTCCTTATTGGACTCAACATTGATTTCATGTTCAACTCTTCTTTATTTGGTGACTCCTTATCCCATTCGACTTCCTTTTTGTCTTGAAAACAAGACACATCACACATACTCCACCTTGGACACATGACAACATGCTCTTTATATTTTGTCTGACTCTCTGAAACATATTTCCCTAATATTTCTATATATATTCTTCTTTTTATATAGAGAAAATCTTAAATGTTTCTGTTTGCCTCCTAAATCACTATATTTTATACTCTAAATCTTAGGTCTAGAATAACTCTAGAAATGAAGTCTACCTCACTAGTGCAAATTTACCGAATGCATGGATGTCGTGTGTCAAAATCTTTTTCATGCATGTTTTTTGACGGATTCGGTTCATGTGTGTGAGCCACACACACATAAGAAGACCAATCTCACATCATGTTGACACGTGGATTGGACCTCTTTTAATCTCTTATAATATGTGGGTGAGGCCCACACACATAACATATTATAAGAGAATCAATACACGTGTCAATGTGTGATTGGCCCTCTTCTTTGACAATATCACTTTCCTAAACCCAAAAACTTTTATTTTATATATATTATTTTTTTCACCTGTTGGCTGGCTGTTGAAGAGTCATTGAAAGTTATTGGTGATAAACAAGTTGGTAAATACAGTGGTGGTATGAAGCGGAGATTAGTGTTGCGATTTCATTATTTGGTGATCCTCAAGTTCATTTAACTAACGTTTCTATCAATTCTCCAAATCACTTGTTACCATCATATGAATTCACTCCAGTACGTTCACCTGTAAATCGTTGTTAGGTTGTCTATATGGATGTGCCAAGCACTGCGACTAGATCCAGCATCAAGAACAGCTTGTGAAATGTTGTGAAGCAGGCTAAACGAGACACGGCGATAATTCTCGCCAGTTAAGTTCTGTTTACCACAATTATATTGAAATTCATCCATATGCTGCTTGGTAATAAGAAGTTTTATTTAATCATAGTCATTTCTAGGCCTAAAACATTTTCCACTGTCAACCCAGGCTTGATCGATCAGGCCGTTTATATCTATTGCCTTTCAGTAAGCAATCTCTGGCTTAACTGGATATAGATCTGATCAATGCTCGGGCTGTTCACTATATGCACCTCTTATGCCGGCCTGATCCGTGCGCTTTCTCTACAATATCTGACTCGATCCATGTCAAGCTTTTAACTGATGACTGGGGTAGTTTCTTTAGACACTGGAACTTAACACCATTAGAAGCACATTTCATTAATTCATTCATCTTTTCTGATTTCAGCACACTCGATGGAAGCAGCAGAGGTTCTACATGTGACAGGTTGGGGGTTTTGTAGATGGAAGTTTGCAGTGCATGGAAACCCAACAGGAGTCAGCCAACCTAATCCAATGAGCTACAACTACTGATGGAATACGAACCATAATCATATGACAAGAATCCAATATATTGAAATATGTCTTCTGTCAGGAAATTTCCCTTGTGGTTCTTAGCAATGAATATTTGTTTTTTGCCTGCCGATCAAAACCTCTTCTGATATTACAATAGCTGAAGTCTTCGAGGCAGAGGAGGATGCCAAGCGCAGGTTCGCCATGCATGCATGGGGCTTGGCTGATAGCACACTGGAGGATGTCTTCATCAAGGTTGCCAAGAGAGCAGAAGCATTCAACACCCTGTCATGATTCATAAAGACTTGATTCATCTTTTATATAACAGATTTATGGGAGAATTCTGCCTGCTGTATATATGGATCATAGTTTGTTTAGGGCAAGTTAAAAGAGCGCATGGGAGACCGAAGAAAACATGGATGGAGGCAATACGACAAGATATAGAGGCTAAGTTCTTAGTGAAGGCATATTGCTCGATAGGAATGAGTGGAGAAAGCTGATCTATGTGCCCGATCCGGCGTAATTCTGTTTTGGTTCATGTAGCCTACCCCAATACTTGGGACAAATGGCTTAGTTATTGTCGTTGTTGTATTGATCATGATGGTCATAGGATTGATACTTTTGGGATAACATTGTTTTTAGCTGTCCTTTTATTGGTAGTGTTAGCAAATAGCATTTTGTATGAAAAAGAAATAAAAGTTAAAATGCACAATTTGAAAGGGTCTGTGTGGCATTTTTTTTCTTTGTTCATTGTATCTCAATGCCAAATCCTCAATAAAAAGTCTATATATTGTTATATGATCTGGGCCTATATATTGTTGGAGCTTGTAACCCAAATTGCATCAAAAGGTTGTACGAGCAAAGCCCATGTCATCAAGGTGAAGTTGGTGGCTCTCACAAAAGGATATCACAGTCAGAAATCAGAGACTCTCACAATTCACTCGTACTCTTGTACCAGCGAGGCAGGTGTCATCAGCGCTGAAGAACTAATTGAAATATTTTGACTATGGCTTATATTTCAAAAATGAGATATTTCAAAATGGCCATCTGTCAATCGATTGGTGCTTGAAATCAGTATCATACGCATTTTCGCCATCTCTGATGGTTGCACCAAGTGAAAGTTTTCTTTCAATTATGTGAATTTTTCCTTGTAATTGACTAGTGAGAACTTGGTTTCGAGCAAGTACTGTCATTTAAAATGGGAGGCTATTGGTTCAAATAGACATGGCGTATGAACTCGGTCCAAAACTTCTGAGTTTCTAAATAAAGTTATTGGTTCAAATCTCTCTCCCTTTTCTACTGTCACAGATAAAGAGTAGTCAGTGAAATCTTCTCAAAAAAACAAAAAGAAGAAAAAAGAAAACAGTAGGCAGTGAATGGATGATGGTTGATAATAACAAATTCAAAATATTCTATTAACAAACTTTGGGTGGAGAAAAGAAAAATACAAGAGAAAGCTCGAGTCCTTGACAGCCAATGCAAGGTAACCAATTTTTTATTTTTCATTTTTCTCTTCTGAAAGATAAACCATATCTGGTAGGGTCCACATAAAAAAAAAAAAAGACAATAAGAAAGGAATTTCAACACTAAGCCCATGTTTGTCTGCCCGTAAGTGACGGAAAATACGTTTTTGTCTCTGATAATGTTAGCCCACCGTGTTTTTTTTTTATGGGCTGTTTGTTTGTCCTGAAAACTGATTGGAGAAAAATACGTTTTTGTCTCTGACAATGTTGGCCGACCGCATTTTTCTTTTGCTGGGCTGTTTGTTTGCCCTGAAAACTGATGGGATGGCCTTACCTCCAACTCAGCAAATTGCGTAACCAGTATATAAATAGTACGAAAAGCAATTTCAGCATTTTGGAAAAAAACACAGGAACTCTGACAGGTGTGCTTTCCTTGTAGCCCCTAAAAAAGGGCAGATCCCTCACTTGGGACGTGGCAACAGTTTATTCTCCCCAAACCCTCTTTTTGATCTCGTTCTGGTTGCTAGGGTTTCTGTTTGTTAAATTGTGAGAGCCCATGTCCTCTGAATTCTCCCGCTATCCGCTGCCAATGGGAACTTTGTCTCTGATTTTGGACAGATCAGCATCTCCTCTCATAGATGCTGACTCAAAGAAATATTCTCTCACTGTAAAGTTTACCAAACTATAGTGATTCACTTGCAGCAGTATAGGTTAATGCCAACTAAATCACAGTCACAGTTGAGCATTTGAGAATAATTGATAAAACGAAAAGTTTGGAATTCAATTTTTTTAGAAATAATTAAAAAAAGAAAAAATCGATACAATTATCTATTTTCTTTCATAATTAGGAAAAAAAAAACTCATATTCTTATTTTTATTTGTTATAGCCTCTTGTACGTCAGCATAAATTGATTCCTCCTAACCATCACTTCTTTATATACTTTCATTTTCTCTTTACCCTTCCCCATCGCCCTCGTTGTTGCTCTCCTCTTAATCCTGACCCTGACGCAGAGTAAGTTCAAGGATCAATCTGCGCGGTCATGTCACCGTGGGGGTTGAAAGGGCCTCCCTCCTTTAAGTATCGGGGGCGGGGCCCCTAGGCGCTGAGTTATTTTTTTTAATTATGATTTGACATAGAGAGTTGTAGCGAGATCCCCTTTAAAACAATTTTCAATAAGAAATCAATATGTACATTGTATATGTAAAGTAGTCAGCGGAATATATATATATATATATATAGAGAGAGAGAGAGAGAGAGAGAGAGTTGATCCCCTAACAACGGTTCTGTTTTATTTGATTTGATCTATCAGATCCGACGAACCACGTAAAAGTTCTTACAGAAATCCGTGAGAACCGTTCTTAAGAGATCAGCTCCCTATATATATATATATATATATATATATATATATATATATATATATATATATATATATATATATATATATATATATATAAAGGCATATAAAAGTAAATGGCATCTTAACACAATCCTATAGGCAACTCAAGCTGTAGCGCTGCTGGAAAAAGCTTTAGGCACATTTCAATTAAATTTAATTTTAAAATATTGGTGAGTTGGGAGCACAAATGTATCGTGCTTTTGTAAATTATCGTGATAATGTGAATAATCCGGTAAAATTTGTCAACTGAATATTTCACACAAGCGTTCAATTTCAGGAATTATTCTAAAAAACAATCTCAAACCCTATTGTCAGTTGTCGATAAAATACAACAGAAAATTCAAAAGAAAATACGACAATGAATTTTCTGAAAAAAATACTTTAAAGCATGAACCGCGTTTAATATATTTTTAATGTGAAACCATGTAGTTTTTTTGCTAGTTTATTGGATCCAATCTCATCTAAAAGATTGATTCATCTTTCAAGTACAATTTATACACTAAATTTGCTTTCAGAAGCGTGCATGCGTGCATCACGCGTTCATTATAAATCGAAGTTAGAAATCTATTAGTATTTTTAAAACAAGAAAATGCCATCCCAAGAGTTAAAATTTACACTGATGAGCCTCCAATTTTCAGGATTAAGAGTTGATTAATCACTAATTAGTTAATTAATCTGACAACTAAAGGTTCTGAATCACGTTTGCCACGTGGCAGAGGACGTGCTTTTTGGGCCAACCGGTCAATTTCGACACTCGCCATCGGGCGCAAAAAAAGAGAGAAAAAGCAAATCCACTTTGATCTGGACATACACCGGCGGGGTCCCCACACCCGGCTGGGCGACCGAGGCTCAGTGGGACCCGGTCCCGTCACTGACAGAGCACACTGGGCTACGTGTCCCAGCGGCCGCCTCAGTCGACCTCGCGTGGGGCCCACGCGCTGGGTTGCAGGTTCCGTCGTGGACCGAGCGGCGCTTGCGTGGCGGGGTGAACGACAACGCCGAACGGAGACACGTAAGACGGGACCAGCCGAAAACGATGGTCGGACACGTGGCGTCACCTGAGTGAGCACCCGGTTGCACACCTGTGGGCGGTGCAGTGGGTGACGAGGGCGGTGCGTTTGTGGTCCGCAAGGAAATAGTGCGGGGATCTTTTTGGAAGGGTGAGGGCGAATTTTGGTGCACACGTGGCAGGTTTTGGGTGGTAGTGGTGGTGTTTGAAGACATCTCTGTTTTTTCACGAGGGTAGTTTGTCTTTTGAAGATTTGGGACACCGCACGCAAGGGGAACGGATATTGCCACCCCCAAGGAATGATGAAGGCACCCTCAATATTATAACACTCATCCTTTTCACGAAGGCACTCCCTTACATTTTAAAAATAGCGCAAATGCCCTTCTCCTTCTTCTTCTCATCCTTTGTCTTTCTCTCCCCCACTCGCTGATTGTCGTCCCCTCGCTATTCCCCTACCGCTGTCGCATCGCACTCCTCCCTCCCCTCCCTTCGCCCACCTCCCGCCCTCCTTGCAGCAGGTTGAACAGATTGTTTGGCCAGATCCGACCGAACAGATCTCGTCTGTTCGACCAGATTCGGCCGAACAGATTCGGCCGAACAGATCTCATTTGTTCAGATGGAGTCCAACCGAACAGCTACCGAAGGGAGGGGGCCGGGGGGGAGGAGGTTGGAGGGCGAGCAGGGGAGGGGGATATCGGGGGGAGGAGGAGGGGAAGGGCGGTGAGGAGGCGGGGGAAGGAGGACGGGTGGGGAAGACGACAGAGGAGCAAGATGAGAAAGGAAGGAAAGAGGAAGAAAGGCATTTTGAACTTTTCACCAAGGATAAAATTATCAAAATAAATAATGGCACACTTGTAATTACTTGTAGGGTGCCTTCCTCATTTTTGGGTGGCAATATTCGCTCCCACACTTAAGTCACCGAGTGCAGATATAGGCATCCACAGAATTGATTAAGGCACTCACTAAAAATCATTGTTCATCTCTTATTTTTTTGGACACATTACTTTAAGTGAAATATCCAAAATGCCCCTACTTCTTAGAAAATTACAAGGGCACCTTCTCCCTCTCCCCCCCACCACCCTCCCCCTCCTCCGCGACGAGCCCCTCACCCTCTCGCCCTCCTCCATGGCGAACCCTTCACCCCCTCACCTCCTCCCCACACCACTCCCCCGCCCCTCCTCCCCCCGCCTTTCCCCCTCTTTCCCCCACCGACCTACCCCTTCCCCTCCCCCGCACTGTCATGTTCGGCCATGGCTAGCCGAACAGTTGTAACTCTGTTCGGCCAGCCGTGGCTAAATAATTACAGTAATGTTCACATGACTGAATAATTACAGTAATGTCAGTTATTAAGCACGACTGTAACTATTCGGCCATGGCTGACCGAACAGAGCTACAACTGTTTGGCTAGCCATCGCCTAACAGGGCAGCGAGGGGAAGGAGAAGCGAGAGGTCGGCGGGGAAGGAGGAGGAGAGGCGGGGGAGGAGGGGGAGAGGCCCCCCTACCTCCTTCCTCGCTCCTCCTCCTCCTCCTCCTCGCTATCAGATTTGACGGCAAGGAGAAGGTGGATGGAGGAGGAGGGTATTGTTGATTAACGCCAATACAACAACAGAGAAACACCAAGTTGAAGACTCGACAATAAAAGCAAAAGCGTAGAAAATCTATCACTGAAAGTAATCGAGATAAATCACCACACAACAAAAGAATACCAGATTTAACATGATTTGGTAAGAGTGCCCATGTCCACAGGGAGGAGGGGAGAAACTTTATTAAAAAACAGAGAAGAAAATACAAGAGTTACAAGAAGATTTCTCTCTCACAACTCTCAATGGTGGAATCTCTCATAAACTTGACTTGCCTTTAAAGTCCACCCCAAGGGGTTTATATAGGCACCTAGAATGATCCTAGTACAACCCAAACTTCAACATCCAATCAATACCATATCAGAGAAAGAAGGAGACCCGAATCCAATCCAAACTGGAAACAAACCAGAAAAGAAAACTGTCAGAGCCGGACATTAATCGACCAGACCCTAGTATAAGTCGACTAATAACATGTATTAGTAGACTATACCCAATTATTAGTCGACTACTCTCACAAAATCAAAGAACCCAACTCTCTTTTTGGAACCATTAGTCGACTATACCAAAGTATAAGTTGACTAGGCTAAATCATAAGTCAAATAATAGACTTATTAGTTGACTTATAACATGCACAACTCATAAATGTGTCCGTGCTTGATCTCTGAAATTTGTAACACCTCCACTTGAACCTGTATTCTTCTCAATGAATATGAGACACTCAAAATACTAACAATCTCCATTTTGACTCATGTTCATTGAGTCCATTCGTAGAAATTGGCATCCGCTTCATTCACTGTGCTTTCTCCCCCTTTTGTGACTTTACATGACCCCCTCACAAGAGCCCATTCTCTACTTTACCTTTGAAGAAACTTTATGAAGTTCAGAGATGCTCTGAACTTCTCCATCGGGACGGTCTTCGTCATCATGTCCACTGGATTCTTCTTTATACTGATCTTTATCAAGTCGATCACATTGTCATCTACGAATCACTGATGTATCTTATGATACCTTACATCAATGTGCTTCGTCCTCTTGGGATACATGTGATCCTTAGTAAGATGAATAGCACTTTGACTGTCGCAATGAATTCGAACTGAATCCTAGATCATACCAAAGTTTAGACCAATTTTCTCAAGACAAAGCTTCCTTTAACGCCTCAACTGCAACCATGTACTTTGCCTCTATTGTTGAAAGAGCAATAGTATCTTGCAACTCTGCCTTCCAACTAAAGACGCACTCAGTTACCATGAACACATAGCTGATTGGTCGCTGATATTTCATAATTATTATCATATTCTCATACTTATTATATAATATAAATTTACTTTTAATTCTAATTATTGTTTAAATTATTTGCAGGCCCATAACTAAATGAAAGAAAAGAGAAACGAGCCCAAAGCCTATCAAAATTCTGATTTAATTCAGAATTAATTTGAAATCAGAAAATCAGGGCAAATCAGATCGGTTGAAAATTAGTTAGAACAAATTCCTACAAATCAATTGGTTAAAGTCAAAGATCAAAGGCCGTTTCGTCAAATACCAGAAGTTAAAATAGAAAATCCAGAACCAAATAACAGAAAATCGCTGAACGAGGAGCTGTACCCCCCGGTGTGGCCACCTGGCCACACCCAGGCCGCGAAAACGCGAAAAAGTCGCATTTCTGCGGCTGTTTGGAGGTTGTTGGGGAAGCGTTTGCTCCCCCTATCTTCGTACGCCTCTCCCCGTTAGGTTTTGCCTATAAATACAGGGTTTTTCAGAGACCACAGGGGACGATGATGTAGTGATAGAATTTAGTCCACTTTTTCATTCTTTTTAGTGTAAGTTTTTATTTTTCTTTTATGTAATTTAGAGGAGATCAGAGTTTCATATGAGAATGAAGCTCGTGCTGAGAGTGACACTGGTGTAAGTTGTTCTTCTTTTCTTTTATTGTTATAAAATCGAATTTATAGTTACCTTTTTATGTACTTTATTTTTTGTTCTTCTTCTTCTTTTCTACTTCTCTCCTTCTTGTACCAATTGCTATCCAAGTGAGTCTTATAGCATCGAAAGAGGCTTGCCTTTGCGAGTGCCACTGATAGCTCATGACGATAGATTTTAGTCTCAGTCTGTATCATTTCATGCTTGTTTTGTCTTTATGATGTAATGTGAAAGAGATGAAACCAACTCTTATGGTAATACGTTGATTGCCTCCACTTCAAGGTAACATCGTCGCCAAAGATTCAAGTAAGCTTTGATCAAAGGAGGTAAGTAATTATTTTTAATTTCTTTCTTTTAACTTTTAATGTAATTTACCAATACCACGATCTTTCAAATCTCTTTCACTCTTTTTCAATTTCTTTGTACATATCACTTCTGTTTTCTCCACCTTCTTTATCTACCACTTTCTTGCTAACTTAACTTTAACTCTTTTTCATTTTCTTTTAAAGAACTAAAAAATAACTTAAACCATTCTTTGTAGCATAAAAGAGAACTTACTAAATAGCTTCCATCGCTAGTCCCTCTTTGTGGATCACGACCCGCATAGTCACTTGCTATAGCGGTAGATTGAGCACCTTGCACTACTGTTTTAAAAGTTTTGAAATTCTGTATTTTTTGTGTAGATAAAAACTCAATCAAATTTGGGCTCTGTTGCCAGTGAGGGATAGTAAGTAATTCTCTTTTTTAGTTTATATTTTTGTTAATTTCTTTTTATTCTTAGTGTATAGATTTAACAATAAGGAATTTTTCCTGTAATGGACATATAAATGGCTCTGGACTCTGCTTAAGAAAGTAGAACCTAGAAGCCCTCAGATTTGCTACATTCCTATGACAATCTGAGTGAACTACCTGTATTTTTCGCAGGTTGGCTGAATTGCATAGTTTAATATCTGTAGCATTTATTTCCTGATTTGACTCACTATATATACATTTCTAACACAGCAGTAAAAAGTTGATTGTAAATGCTAAAAATGATTTAGACTTTGCATTTAGGCACGTGTCTTTTTCATTACATTTTCTATTTACTGTTGAAGAGTGCTGGAGCCAAGGTACATGTGCATAACATTTAGTATAAGGTTCATTCTTGTATGAAATATTGCTTGAGTATTACTTTTTTCTATATACTTGTACACTGCACTAAATTGATTTAAGGGCTTGTCCTATAAACAAGATAAGGTGGGAAAGTCATTACCCTCTTAGCCCACAAACAATCTCCTCACTCACTAACCTAAGCCTAATTAAAACTGAGTAGACGTTGGCCTTAGGGGACATCTCGAACTCAAATAGGAGACTGACCTAAGGGGGCAGTTGATTTGAATCTGACTCTTACCAAATCGGTGACTAAGGTTAGGGATTGAAGGGCGAAACTCCAAAGACTGGTGGTTTGGCTTAATTAGGCCCCTCGCTTTTGCACGGATACCTCACACCAATCTTGCCCCTACCTGACTGATTAACTTGTGGTCAGATTTAGCAATATACCCCCGTGGACAGTCTAACCAGTTAGGAGTCGTCTAGGTCTAAGGTTTCCCCTAACTTAGGTTAGATTTTTTTCTTTTTATTTGTTTGCTTATTTGTTTGTTTTTCTTTATTTGTGTTTGACATTTCCTCTGTGATATGGCTTATAATAATAATTTTTCAATTTTAATGGTAATCCATATTACACCCCGACCTCTTTTTCGGATATTACCAACCTGACATATCATAACTTTAACCAACCTAGTGTGCCGAATTGGTCTTATTCGAATCAATATAACTTATGCCCCAATCTTATGACCATAATTTTCAAAATAATTTCAACTCTTCGCAGAGTCAATGGGGATTCACCTCCCCCGAGTCTAATTTTCAACCAACATGTCATCCTTATCCATAATGTTTTCAAGGTTCATACTCAATTCCACCTGTTCAAATAGAAAACCATCAATCTTAGAAATAAGTATACGTGAGTCCAAGCAACAAACACAAAATCTGACGGACTCACAATTTCAAAACAAAACTTCATCTTTTCAAATCCAATCGCAACAAAAAGATGAACCCATCGACTATGAAAAGATGCTTGAAGTTATGATTCAGACTCAAATTGCTCGTAATCATGACATAGATCTAATGGTCCAAACTCTCCATTCTCACCGTTTGACCATTTCTGATGTCGCTAACCATTCTGTTAGAGCCGAAGAATCATGTTATTTTGGAAAACAAGATTCCATTTCAGCACACCCATTTGAACTTGCCCAAACTCTAAATTTTGAAAATGACATTGACAGTTTGGCAAGTTATCCCTTTCCTGAAATTGAACTTGAGAATGAATATGATCCTGAACCCCAACTTGGTGATTCAGTTCTACTTCCTGATTCAATAATGACTCTGGTGTCGTCACGTGATTTCAATCTTTTTCCCGAGTTAACATTGGATCCTGTACCAATTCATCATGAAATTGAATCGCCCATCTTTTTTGATCATCATATTGAACTTGACTAATTTCATACTTTTGAAAGTCCCATTGACAAATTGTCAAGTTCTTATTTCTATAAAATTGAACTCAATGAGAAATGTGACCTAGATTCTCAAATTTGTGATTCAATTCAAATTCATGAATCAATATTGACTCCTGTTTTGTTACCAACTTGAGTAATATTTTAGAGTCAGTTTCGATTCCCACATCTATCATTCTTGAACTTGAATCACCAATGTTAAGTCACATTCCGTTATTGGGAAATAAATGTGGACTTGAGTGACCCACTTCCTGAACCAATCTCGACTACTGAACTTTTACTTAATTTAAGTCACTTTCCAGAGTCGGTAGTACTTTCTAAGTTCAAATCAATCATTCCATCTTTTCACACTCCATTTTGAGAAAAGAGTGTTGATAAAATTGACTCCGAAATTATTTGTAAAATTTGAAAATTAGATGGGGTAAAATTCTTAATAAAAAGCATTCATATATCCATCATTTTAGTGAGTTATATTAGTTTTGGTGGGTTCCTCCGAACTCTACGAAAATTTGATTAGGCCGCATTTTGTGGACCAATCAGACCACCACCGGAACTACCATTTTAAGTTAACATTTTCTTTCCCTTTCTTCTTTTTAATGCATCTATGCATTAATTTATACTTTGAGGACAATGCATGAGATAGGTGTGGGGGAGGGTTCTAACATAACTTAAGTTTTTTTATTAAAAAAGAAAAGAAAAAATTAACATTTTCTTTATTTTAAACACTTTTGAAAATAGAAACAATATTTTTGACATATTTTTTGTAAGAAATTAAGTCAGTTTTAAGAAATAAGAGAATCATAATTAGGATTTCTTATACTTGGTTAAGATAAGATTATTTGTTTGATATTTAGGGTTAAGAAGATAATTTGTCAAAATAATTTAGTCTTGATCTTTGCCTTGATGAAATATGCGCACTTTATACACTTACATACTTAGGGTTCAAAAATAAAGATTCTTATGCCTTATAAAAAATATATATATGTATATCTATGAAAATAAACAAATCTAATTATTGATTAGGTAGGTGCTTTGACCTAAGCAAGCCTTGATATTTATGCAAAAGATGATTAGATAAGTTTGAAAAAAAAGAAATTATATATATATATATCTATAAAAATCCTCTGATTAAATTGGGTATTTGTGTCTCATAAAGCATAAGTATTCACGCCTAAAAACGATTCATATATTAAAATTCTTAGTTTTGTGGCTTTATTTGCTCGAGTCCTTAAGTTCTTGGGGTGTTTTCTCACCCGGTGCCCTAAGACCGTTTGGTTT